>JAJAGP010000063.1:416288-438233 GCA_025084515.1 Ancistrus triradiatus | reverse complement strand
CCTTTGTGACCTCACCAACTATTACACACCTTGCTCTTGGAGTGATCTTTGTTGGTCGACCACTCCTGGGGAGGGTAACAATGGTCTTGAATTTCCTCCATTTGTACACAATCTGTCTGACTGTGGATTGGTGGAGTCCAAACTCTTTAGAGATGGTTTTGTAACCTTTTCCAGCCTGATGAGCATCAACAACTCTTTTGCTGACGTCCTCAGAAATCTCCTTTGTTCATGCCATGATACACTTCCACAAACATGTGTTGTGAAGAGCAGACTTTGATAGATCCCTGGTCTTTAAATAAAACCCACTCACACCTGACTGTCATTTCATTGATTGAAAACACCTGACTAAATTCGCCTTCAAATTAACTGCTAATCCTAGAGGTTCACATACTTTTGCCACTCACTAATATATAATATTGGATCATTCAATATATTCAATAAGTATAATATTTTCGTCTCATTTGTTTAACTGGGTTCTCTTTATCTACCTTTAGGACTTGTGTGAAAATCTGATGATGTTTTAGGTCATATTTATGCAGAAATATAGAAAATTCTAAAGGGTTCACAAACTTTCAAGCATCACTGTATAAATTGACTGCAGTGTTCAGCATGCATTTTTTTTCAACCATGTCTGACTTTAATGGGTAGTTTAGTACCAGTGGTCTGTTAATAGACTCTGTGCTCTGAACACTAGCTAACTACATTTTCTCTTTCCTTTCCGAGCTTGTGTTCTGGTACCAGTTCCAGCTCCACCCACTAAGACATTCCTCCGCTTCAGTTCCACCCAAGCTGCTCTTCCATCATCAGCTTCAGCCCCACCGCACTGAGACCACAGAGGGCAGTAACTCTCTCCCTCCTATGGTCGAATGAGGATGCCATGCCACCAAAGCGTTCCCGCCAAGTATACAACATCCTACAGTCACTGGACTAAATAATGCTTATATACATATTTGTACGTTATTTTACGCAATATTTCTCGTAACTATTGGCTTATATGCTGTAGTTTTTATATTCTGGGTTTTATTATAATCTTCATAATATTCCATTTTAATTAAATAACATACCATATAAGCCGCCCAAGGAGGATGGGTCTTTTGGTCCTTCCAAGGTTTTTTTTCCTTACAACGTTTAGGGAATTTTTCCTTGCCACTGTCGCCCTAGGCTTGCTCAATTTGGGATTGGCCTTATAATTTAGCAGATAATCTAAAATTGTAAAGCTTC
The DNA here is from genome assembly GCA_025084515.1 of Ancistrus triradiatus. NCBI lineage: Eukaryota > Metazoa > Chordata > Actinopteri > Siluriformes > Loricariidae > Ancistrus > Ancistrus triradiatus. The sequence goes on along the minus strand of JAJAGP010000063.1, from coordinate 437,012 downwards.
CTTGAGACAATGCTAAATTTTAAAAAGTGCTATAGACGTAAAGCTGACTTGACTCGATTACCATGACCACAACTGTCTGCATGACAGATGTCTGCGTGACCCTCACCTCAACGAGCTGCATGAGGTTTTCGAAGTAGACGTCCTCATCGATGGTGAGTTTGCCGTTGTGATAGATGATGCGGTAGTGCTCCACTTTGCCCTCGCAGCTCACACACAGTGTGTAGTCTCCGGGGTAGTTGGTGCTCTCGCGTACCAAGAAGAGTCCTGTCTCAGGTGGGTAGAGCAGCTGCTCAGCCTGCTCTCGTGTGATCTTACCATGGAACCATCTAAGAAACACAGAGATTCATTTTGTTTCATTTTGAGCTGAAAATCAATGTAGTACATCATGAAAATAAATATTACGATATGTTGCTGTATCGATATTTTAGCACAGCCCTACTCACGAAGTACATAGGCTAATAGCCTCCCTACAGGCTAATAGCAACCTTTATAATATGGTGAGTGTAAGAATGACTGATTAGAGCTGATTTTGGACACAGCCGCCAAGTATGTCTACCTCATATGGACAAGCAGAGAACACGAAATTGCAGTGTTAAAAAAAATTACAACTACTTTACATTTAGTAATATGGCAGACCTTCTCATCCAAATCAACTTACAACTGATCTTACACAGTACAGTCCAAGCAATTGTGAATTCAGGGCCTTGTTCAGGGGTCCAACAGTGGCTGCTTGGTAGTGCTAGGACTTTCTGGTCCACAGTCCATTAGCTGACCCGTTGCGCCACAATAGTGCCCTTAATTATCATCACATTTAGAGCATTATAAGCCTTGGACACTTTGACAGATCTAGCTCAGAACTTTATAAACCAATACGTACACAATGTAACAATACACTGTCTGGCCAAAAAAGGTCATCACCTGGATTTAACTAAGCAAACAGGCAAGAGCCTCCCATTGGATAATTACCGCTTTGGTGATTATGTTTCAGCTGGCAACAAGTTATTTAACCCTAACTGATGCAGTGAGTAGCTTCTCATTTGTTAAACAAAAAGACACATCCTGTGGTCGTGGAAAGGATGCTAATCTGTTTCAGAAGGGTCAAAATTATTGGCAAGCATCAAGCAAAGAAAATATCTAAGGAGATTGCTGAAACTACTAAAATCGGGTTAAGAACTGTCCAACGCGTTATTAAAAACTGGAAGGACAGTGGGGAAACATCATCTTCGAGGAAGGAATGTGGTCGAGAAAAAAATTCTGAATGATGGTGATCGGCGATCACTTAAACGTTTGGTGAAATCAGATCTAAGAAAAACAACAGTAGAACTCAGGGATATGTTTAATAGTGAAAGTAAGAGCATTTCCACACAAACAATGTGAAGGAAACTCAAGGGATTGGGACTTAACAGCTGTGTAGCCTTAAGAAAACCACTTGTCAGTGAGGCTACCCGGCAAAAATCGGCTTCAATTTGCTAGGGAGCAGAAAGATTGGACTCTGGAGCAATGGAATAAGGTGATCTGCTGAGTCCAGATGTACCCTGTTCCAGAGTGATGGCCGCATCAGGGTAAGAAGAAAGACTGCTGAAGTGATGCTCCCATCATGCCTAGTGCCTACCATACCAGCCTGTGGGGGTGGAGCTATGATCTGGGGTTGCTGCAGTTGGTCAGGTCTCGGTTCAGCAGCATTATGTGCCTAAAGAATGAGATCAGCTGACTGCCTGAATATACTGAACCACCAGGTTATTCCATCAATGGATTTTTTCTTCCCTGATGGCACCGGCATATTCCAAGATGACAATGCCAGGATTCATCAGGCTCAAATTGTGAAAGAGTGGTTCAGGGAGCATGAGACATCATTTTCACACATGGATTGGCCACCACAGAGTCCAGACCTGAACCCCATTGAGAATCTTTGGGATGTGCTGAGGAAGATTTTGTGCAGGGGTCCAAAAAAATTTCCATCATCAATTCAAGATACTCTGGACAGAAATAAATGTTGTGACATCGCAGAAGCTTGTGGAAATGGTGCCACACCGAATGCGTGCCGTAATCAAAGCTAAAGGCGGTCCAACGAAATATTACTGTGTGTGACTTTTTATTGGCCAGGCAGTGTAATTACAGAAAGCACAGTAGATCAAATATGACATAGCTTTGAGTACGGTCAGTGGATACAGTAAATGCGTACATACTGTATACGTGCATAGCAAAGCTGGAGTTTAAAACAAGAGTAGACTAATTGCATGCTTCCAAAACGAATACAACGCTGGATGCTTCTGTGGAGATCTTGGCATGACAACCATGCAATAACAAACCCAGTGACTAAGGAAAAAACACAACCTCATCATTTGCTAAACCAAGATACACTTAAAGCCTTCATAAATTGGCCAATGTCAGGATTTTGCAACAGGGGAAGCACATATAGAAACACACACACACATTTTATATATATATATATATATATATATATATATATATATATATATATATATATATATATATATATACACACACACATAACACACATACACACACACGCACACATTGAGGCAAAAAAGCATTTAGTCAGCCCCTGATCGTGCAAGTTCTCCTACTTAGAAAGATGAGAGAGGTCTGTAATGTTCATCATAGGTACACTTCAGCTATGAGAGACAAAATGATGAAAAAAAATCCAGGAAATCACATTGTAGGATTTTTAAAGAATTTAATTGTAAATTATGGTACTCATGGTATGTACTTTGTAACATACCTTTTGTTTGCAAAATGACAGAGGTCAAACGTTTCCTCTAGTTCAAGTCACTCACCAGGTTGGCACACACTGTAGCTGGTATTTTGGGCTCATTCCTCCATGCAGATCTTCCTCTAGAGCAGTGATGTGTTTTTGGGGCAACACGGACTATCAACTCCCTCCACAAAGTTTCTTGGGGCTGAGGTCTGGAGACTGGCTAGGCCACTACAGGACCTTGAAAATGCTTTTTACGGAGCCACTCCTTGTTGCCCGAGCAGTGTGTTTGGGATCATTGTCATGCTGGAAGACCCAGCCACGTTCCATCTTCAATGCTCTCACTGATGGAAGGAGGTTTTTTCGCTTAAAATCTCACGATACATGGCCCCGTTCATTCTGCCCCTCAACACGGATCAGTCGTCCTGTCCCCATTGCAGAAAAACAGCCCCAAAGCATGATGTTTCCACCCTCATGCTTCACAGTAGGTATGGCATAACTCAGCATTCTTCTTCCTCCAAAAACATTGAGTTTTTTTCCAAAAAGTTTTATTTTAGTTTCATCTGACCACATGATATTCTCCCAATCCTCTTCTGGATCATCCATATGCTCTCTGGCAAACTTCAGACAGGCCTGGACATGTACTGGCTTAAGCAGGGGGACACGCCTGGCACTGCAGGACCTGAGTCCCTCTCGGTGTAGTGTGTTACTGATGGTAGCCTTTGTTACTTTGGTCCCAGCTCTCTGCAGGTCATTCATCAGGTCCCTCCGTGTAGTTCTGGGATTTTTGCTCACCGTTCTCATGATCATTTTGACCCCACGGGATGAGATCTTGCATGGAGCCCCAGATCGAGGAAGATTATCACTGTAGATTCACTCTTCGCAGCCTGGTGCAGGGCTACAATTTTCTTCCTAGTGTCCTTCAACAGCTCTTTGGTGTTGGTCATGGTTGAGTGTGGAGTTTGACTGTTTGAGGCTGTGGACAGGTGTCTTTTATACAGATAAAAGACAAAGTGTACCTATGATGAAAATGACAGACCTCTCTCAACTTTCTAAGTAGGAGAACTTGCACAATCAGTGGCTGACTAAATACTTTTCTGCCCCGCTGTGTGTGTGTGTGTGTGTGTGTGTGTGTGTGTGTCTCAGGAGATCCCAGGAGATCAGCAGCTATAGAAAAACCCATGCCAGTCCGTCTGGCACCAACAATCATGTCACTTTCAAAATCACCACAATAATGAGATCATGCGCCATACTGCATGAAATAGAAAATTCTAGTTATGTCAGAAACTGTGCCCTATTCCCTACATAGTGCACTCTAACAATTTAGCAACAAATACATTTTCTTATGGGTCATGATAAGTAGGGATGGGCAATATGAACAATTAAAATGTCTCCATGTTCTGAGACATTTTGAGAGCTGCCACACTAAACACATATTACTACTTGGGCTGAAAGCGCCAACATGGCATACCATGGTGTTCTAAGACCAACCGGCGCTTAATTCTTGCACATACAAAAACATATTTGCTTTTTTATTTACCAATTTTAAAACATTCACAGCCATTAAAACTATTTCAATCTATTTGTCATTTGGATTTATCAGAGAAAGAGCAGCTGATCCAGCAAGCAGTGAAGCTGCAAATAGCCTTCACTATGCCAATAATACTTTGTTTCAAAAGGCTTTAGACATGCAAATAGAGGAGGGATAAATTCAGCAGCAGGCGGTTCATGTCTGCTGTTGTGTTTGGCAGGTAGTAATTGAAGAATGACAGGCATGCTCTTTCCGATGAACTCTCGTCCTGATACAGCTTTGCATATCACAACCCAGAAGACTGGCTTTTTTTTTCCATTTCCCTGAGTCCTGCGAGCAGGTTATTTATTACATCGCCTACCCTCTCCTCCTGCTTTGAACAGCTGAGCACAGAAGCGCCGATTCAAATGAGGCATGAGAGCCGGAGACATTAGCAGGAAGACATGAGTCACGAGCACAGAACAGTAAGTGAACATCGATCATATCAGTCATGCGCATGCCAAATATAGCCCTATGCATGCTAAATGTGGTGCATATTTGCCCGCTCTTTTGTCTTTATTCAAAATGGTCTCACGTGGCCTGATCAGTGCAAGCGGCTCTCGCAAATACAAAACACGGAAAACCAGCTCTCGCACACGCAACAATGTACGCATGAGGTCCTGCATCTTACTTCTAGTAATTACACATTTAAACCTAAGCCTAGCTCCAACCTGGTATCTAAAAACAAGCTAAAACTACAGATCTGGAAAAAATGTAGAGACCACTCCAATATTATTTAAATCAACGTATCTACATGAATGGTTGCAATTCCATCCCAGAATCTGATGAATTCCAATAAAGACACACCTCATTCTACTTAATGATCATTTGAACCAAATCTTATTTAAGGGAACCATATGGATGACAAAACAAATGAATAACAATGCAGAGGAAGAAATGACATAAGTTACAACTGAACCAAAGTAGAAGAAGGTGGTAGGCAAGAGAAAAATCTATGCGTTTTAAGGTTAGTTTTGAACATAGACAGATCCAGACTGTTGAATGGCGTGGAGCAAGTATACTAGTGCATTGCTAGCAAAACTAACATGCTTTTTAATTCAAATCATTTTCATTTAATTATAGTTATGGATTCATTTTAACTATTAATTAGGTCGCTTGGGCTACACTGCTCTTTAATATGCTAGTTCGCCAGACACCATGGACTGGTGGCCTGTCAAGGGCACACTTATGGCTGCACCCTGTGTATTCCTTAGAGATGGGCACTGACTAGTAACTTTCTTAGAGAATATTTTTTGCTATTGATTGTCACACAAACACAATGCAGAGTTCACCTGCCCTGCAAAAACATGTTTTATTAAAATCAAGTTTAACTGATTAAAAGGTTTCTTCAAGTCTGGGCAAATTAGAAAACCAAACCTAACCAAGCAAGATAAATTAGCACCTTAGTAGAATTGGTAGGTCTATGCAATCCTGATGTACAGTTCTGCTAATGGGAGTATATTTGGCCTTCACAGTCTATTACACACAAAAATACATCTTCTAAATATTCTACTGTACTTACGGCATCAGACTGAGCTTCCCGCCAGACTTAACACCTTCTCGTTTCTGGACATAGTTCGCTGGGATGGTCCCCTCTCGTCCCACTGTGTTTTTGGCTTTGTACCAGTTTGGGTCCTGTCAGTCAAAAAAAAGAAATGGAAAAATATTGTAAATACCAACTCAGTTTTTTTTTTTGACTGGCTTAAACAGAGGACAAGTGTGTTCTGAAGCAGCAATCACATTCAGTTCATTCAGTGATTTCAGTGACATTTGGACCAAGTGAAAATGTGTTTACATTTACAGCATTTAGCAGACGCCCTTATCCAGAGCGACTTACAATTGGTACAGTCTTACAATCCAAGCAATTGTGGGTTAAGGGTCTTGCTCAAGGACCCAACAGTGGCAGCTTGGCAGAGGTAGGATTTGAACCCTGGGCCTTCTGGTCCACAATCCAGTACCTTAACCACTAGGCTACCACAGTCCCAGTGCTACTGTTATTTTGCACTCAATAAGGGGAGAAACAGCAAAGACTATTCACTATAATAATTGTGAATTATCAAGACTGTATGAGTTCCATGTTCCACATTGGTCCAACTTGGTATTATCCAACTTGGGGAAAGTGGTGGCCTAATGCTTAAGGTACTAGATTATGGACTAGAAGCTTGCTTGTACTGTATCAGTTGTAAGTCGCTCTGGATAAGGGCGTCTTCTAAATGACATACATGTAAATGCATTTGCTGGTCTGTAGTGGTTTGGTGACGGTTTAAGATGGTGAACTTAAATAGTCTTGCTGATAAAGTGTCTTGTTCGATCAATGCCTCAGGTTCTGCCTGTGTACAGTTTGCATTTCTCTGGGTTTATTCCTGGTACATGAGTTAGGTTAACTGGTCACTCTCAATTGACCCATTATGAATGTGTAACCTTGCTCCTGTTGTGAACAGCCATTGATGCTAATGTAACGTTAAATAAACAAATAAATCAAAGTCCATTAAACGAAATACACACTTGCCCTTGCTGTTTATATTATCACGGGTAGCTAACAAGTACTGGAAGTGTGTAAAGGTCTCAATTAGGCCTATACAGATTTAGCTGTATAGATTTACCCATAGACTTCCGTTCGTTATTAGCAACATTACTGCTGTAGCTTCAGTACAAAGCTAAAACAATATTCAGGGCTTAACAGCTACTTTTGATGAAGTACACGTGTGTAACTGTATATTTGCACTGAAGACACAAGATTAAAGTAGCTACCAAGTGTTGCAAGTGTATTACATCAAAAAGGCTATACACACACACACGGCCCAGACTTCCATTTGTTTTTTAGCAACACTAGCGCTGTAGCTTCATTACAAAACCAAAACAATATTCAGGGCTTACCAGCTTTTTTTTGATGAATTAAGAGTGTGTTACTGTATTTTTGCACCGAAACTACAAGATTAAAGTAGCTAACGAGTGTTGCACGTGTATTTCATCAAAGAAAAAAAGGCCTACACACACAGGCACAGCCCGGACTTCCATTAGTTATTAGCAACATTCAGTACAAACCTAAAACAATAGTCAGTGCTTATCAGCGACGTTTTGATGAAGTGAAACTGTGCTACTGTACTTTTGCACTGAAGCTACAAGATTAAAGTCTATCAAATATTGCAAGTGTGTCTCTTCAAAAAAGGCCTATACACACATGGACGGCCCAGACTTCCATTAGTTATTAGCAACATTAGCGCTATAGCTTCAGTACAAATCTAAAAAACATTCAGGGCTTATCAGCTACTTTTTGATGAAGTAAAAATGTATTTCTGCACTGAAGATACGAAATTAAAGTAGCTTCCAAGTGCTGAAAGTGTGTCTCATTAAAAAAGGAGCCTATACACACAGGCTCGCACTTCCATCAAATATTAGCAACACTAGCATTGTAGCTTCGGTACAAAACTGAAACAGTCATAGATTATGAACCAGGAAAAATATTACTACTTCAGATTTAATCAGAAGCTATTAGTCTATGGTAGCGAACAGTTATTGGAAATATGCTTCACACATTAATAAAGTAACATCGTCTTGAATATGGCTGATTGGTTACATTGGGGCCACATAAATATTCAGACTTTTTTGTTTTTCCTTTCTCTGCCCTTTGTTTAATGCACCTTCTGACAGTCTAAAGTTACTGATCAGTTCAAGAGCCAATGCAAAAACAGAAGAAAAGGAAGACTATAAGCCCTTTTGCTTTATTTCTTAACTGAATAATGACACTTACCTTAGTAACTCCTATAATAGTCAGAACATCTCCTTTACAGAGTGGCAGGTCTTGATCAGTGGTACCAGGAAAGTTGTACCTGGCAACACACTCTGTGCCAGGAGGCCAGATTGTCTGAAAAGTAAAACGATGTGAAAAGGACAGTCAGCACAACAGAAAATGATGAATCTATGCATGGTATAAAGCCAAAAGCAATACCCAAAAAAGAGCGGCAAATCCAGAAACTCAACACATCAAATAAACAGCTAGGTACAAATTGGACTGTGGTAGCCTAGCGGGTAAAGTACTGGACTATGGACCAGAAGGTCCAGGGTTCAAATCCCACCTCTGCCAAGCTGCCACTGTTGGGTCCTTGAGCAAGACCCTTAACCCACAATTGCTTGGATTGTAAGACTGTATCAATTGTAAGTAGCTTTGGATAAGGGCGTCTGCTAAATGCTGTAAATGTAAATTGTGAATGAATATTTACTACACATTAGAATGCACAGCAACATTAACCATGCATGCAATATAGGAACTACTGATGGATGTGTTTCGCTTTAAAGACTTAAGTACTTAAACTGATGGCATCACATTCTAAGATTTCCATTTTTATCTAATCATGAAGACAGCATGAAGCACACCAGAGAAACAAAGTGGCTTCAAACTAGTCAAATAAAGCTCAATGTTCTTAACATCCAAGGGTCATATAAATCAGACACACCACATGGCTCAAGACACAACTTTCATATTTATTTTGTTCATTGTGTAGACTAATAACAATCCATGCCCCAATGTTTAACAATGCAGTGGCTCATGAAGTTTAATCAATCTCTACTGGCACAAATATGTCAAAATGATGGCCAAAGCAGCCTGATACTTTTTCTTCACTTGGATCTGATGTCCACTGACACGTGTGTGTGAGATTCAGTGCAACTTTGCAGCTTTGCGACAATGTTTTAGGTCAAATACACGAGTTGTCTTTGTGGTTTAGCTCAACCCCGTCACGTCGGTTAGAGAAATGGCTCGATCCACTTTTGTAAGGTCTGGAGGCCTGTCGCCACCATAAAAATGTAGGTGATGATTATTTGTCGTATAAATAATTGCGATGAACGACTTTGCGATTTGTCTGTTCATTGAACGCAACTAATAGAGCACAAGCCTGAAGTGACTGAACAGCCATCTTGCTTAGTAGCCATGATGGATTAGCAGCTAGTACTTATTACTGTCAAAGTGATGCAGTGCATGTGCGTGCAGCCAAAAACACACAAAAAATGCCTACAGATATACACAAATAAACATGCAAATCATGACAAAAGGGAAAATATCAGCAAAACAACTCATTCTGCTGGCGTACATGACAAAAACGTAGAATTAAGTACACAGCTAATGAATACACAGACATTACTCAGCATTGCCCTCTAAACAAACTTTTTTCTTTTAGTCTCAATGAATCCATTTACTGCTTTCAAACTCAATTGCCTCAACCATGTACACCCAATTCCCATTCTGCAACTGTGGAAAATTACTGAAGTCCTACACAATTTACAATTTCAATTAACTGCGACTATCTTAAATAACTGTGATTAGTCATAACTGTGGCAGCCCTAGTTGTTCAAATTTGTAGAAATGTCATATTTAAGTCCCTCTTTTTGAATTGTGGTTCCAACCAGTTAAAAAGAAAATATTGCACCTGATAAATGTACAAGAGCCTTGAACTGCATAGTACTATAAGGGTACTGCATTTCAAACTGACTGCCCTACCAATAGTGATTTCTGTTTTTTTGTACTACCACATTTAAAAAGTAAACACCATTTTCCACCTCTGTACTGACATTTTAATCAAACTGAATTTGTCTGTACTGAAAAGTTACTGTATTCCCAATTAATTCCTTTATCACACTAAATAATGCATGTAACTCTACTCATGATGCCATTTCTTGCCAGTTATTAAAAACAAAACTAAAGTAATTGCACTAGCTGACTGTAATAATAAACTACAGTAGCTACAAAACACACGACCTTATCTTTCCACTGGTTATAGAGGAACTGAGTTTGCTCTCACCTGCAGGGCGGACATGCTGAAGTGGGTGAAAGGAGGGAGGGAAAGAGGGAGAGGAAGGAGAGCGTCCTCTCAGAGTCAGCTACAACATCCAGTCAGAGCCAAAGTGCATCAGGAACCTGCATGCACAATGAAAATCACATCAGTTTAGCCAAAACACACAGTAGCGATAAACAAACAGAACCGAGAGACTTGTGAAACACAAACCGCTTCATGATCTCTTTAATCGAACATCACTGCGTTATTAGAGGCTCTGACAAATGATCAGAGTACGGCAAACACCCAGACTGGTTACAACGCCTCTATGCGCTTCCTAGAATCAAGCGATCGAACGAACCAATCGTTCTTAAGCTTAGCAGTGTGTCAACTCGAAGGAGCTTAATAACAGGAAGCACAAACACTTTCGAAGGGGAAGTGGTAGCTGCAGATTTTCCGATGCATCTGACACAAAACTGTGCAGGGCTTCTAAGAGAGCAGTTAACTGCAGCATGTCGTAAAGGAGCCTTTTTTAAACATGGCCAGGACGAAAGGTGTGGGAGGTTCAGCACAGGCAAAACCACACTGCATTGCTGATTACTATCAGGAGACATTACACAGCCTACTATTAAAGGCAACAGAATATAGGAATTACTGCAGCAACACTCCGAGCCAGTTTTACATAAAGAGTATTTACTGAAGGTGACAGCATTCAAACTGGAATCACTATTCGGGTATTTACTTCACAAGAAGTCAGTGAGAAATGTTGGGGTGTGTCTGAAATCGCACCCTATTTAGGGTGTCGACCATTTTGTAGGGTTGTCCGAATTCTCAGTGGACAAATCGATTCCCTATAACAGTACACTACTTTGTTACCCATAATGCACCATAAATATAGTGGACAACTGATGTACACTATTTACGGACCAACGTACCACAATGCATAGCGGTGTCCTTCGGCTTTACTCGGCAAAGATGACGGATGAATCCTTGGCGACTGACGAATTTCGTATACACATAAGTACAAAATATTACTTCATGACTATTAAACGACAAACAGGGACTGTGGTAGCCTAGCGGGTAAGGTGCTGGACTATGGACCAGAAGGTCCAGGGTCCAAATCCCACCTCTGCCAAGCTGCCACTGTTGGGTCCTTGAGCAAGGCCCTTAACCCATTGCTTGGACTGTATCAATTCCAAGTCGGTCTGAATAAGGGCGTCTGCTAAATGCTATAAATGTAAACAGTTGATAATGTGTTTACTGGTCAAAATAGTGCATTTAATATTTATGTATTCGTCATGGTTTTAGTTCGTCGGACAAATGAGTGAAGTTTTACACTTAATAAGTAGCACTGTCAGCTAAATTAAAACACTGCTAAACTGTATTACTCCGAAGTCTTGTGACAGCACCAGTGGGCCTGTTGATGCTTCGGTTATTTATGTGACGAAATTTCAATATTATTTGTTTCCGGCGTAAGTAAGTGTTGTCTGACTTCCTTCGTGTGTGTCGCTCACTGCTACCCTATATAATGTACTACACAGCACACACTATATAGTGACTAGTGAATGAGTAAACGAATGGACCATTTCAGACATAGCCACGGTGTCAAAGGTTATTTTTTGACTATTCTGGCACTGTAGAACACCAGGTGATATACTGGTTCCTTGTTAATTGTTTATCTCATGTTCCTGGAACATTAGATATCAAGATACTTACACGTGACCTATTATAAATCATGTACACAAAACTACGACAGATACCTTTTACAAAGGCTATATTTGGCTGTACTCTGACACAGAGGAAAAAAAAGTTGTGTCTCAGTTAAGTCTCAGGCAGACATTAAAGGATTACAGGTGTGGTCTGATTAGACACTGGGTCTTGCCACAATAGGGTGTAAAAGAGCTTCCCACTGCTGCCCTATAAAAAGGCTGTCACAGGCTACTTTTGGGTAGTGTACCATTTGGTGACAGATCGTTGACTGCTAAACATTTACATTTTACATTTCCATTTACAGCATTTAGCAGACGCCCTTATCCAGAGCGACTTACAATTGATACAATCTTACAACCCAAGCAATTGGATAGAGAAAAGGTCCAAGGTTCAAATCCCACCTCTGCCAAGCTGCCACTGTTGGGCCCTTGAGCAAGGCCCTTGGATTGTAAGATTGTATCAATTCTAAGTCACTCTGGATAAGGGCATCTGCTAAATGCTGTAAATGTAAAAGTATACCCATGTCTGTGGGACTGTGGTAGCCTAGTGGGTAAGGTACTGGAATATGGACCAGAAGGTCCAGGGTTCAAATACCACTTCTGCCAAGCTGCCACTGTTGGGTCCTTGAGCAAGGCCCTTAAAAGGCCCTTGTAAGTCGCTCTGGATAAGAGCGTCTGCTAAATGCTGTAAATGGAAATAAAGACATGCACACACGGCGAACAGGCGAATGACCCAGATTGAGCACCATTAGAGAGGATCATTTGATCTACCAACAAGCATGAGCAGCCACAGTTTCGTTGTCTGGCACCCAAACACAAGCGGGACCTTCACTACCCCCTTTTCTGACCGGATCATTTGCTTAGCAGAAGAAAATTTGTTGTCACAGTGCCCATTACATGCCCTTTATAGACACCCACCATCACCATTTGCAGTTGTGTGAACAAGAAATCTAGACTACTACTTCCTTGGTCTGCTTGATCGCCGGATTTATCACCAGTCGAGCATTTATGGGACCAGCTGGGACACCAGGTTCTGCAACCTCAAATGTGCAGGATCTCCAGGCCCAGCTGCAACATCTGTGGGCACATTGTTCCAGGATACCATATGAAGCCTAAATGCATCCACGCCCAACCATATCTCATCTAGAATCCAGGCTAGAGGCATCCTAACAGGGTAACTAGAGCCTCCTTTCAATTGTGCAGTTTTCCCCAATAAACTTATCCTTTCGCTCTGATATTGAAAGCACTTACATATATCATCATTACATTCACACACAAAGTTTCGTTCGAATCCAACAACTCCTTCTTGGTGACTTATTTTGTCAAGATGTGTATACAAGGCTTATAACACTGAATATACAGGCATTAAGTTGTGTACATAATAAAAACAGTCGATCACAAAATGAGCAGGGGGAAGCAGGCAAATTGAAGTGAGATCCAATTGTTAAATGCTATACATGAATTAATATACATGATCACGGGTGCTAACACTTCTGTATAGGGCTGGGTGTGTTGTGGTAGCTACCAGTAGAGAAATAGCTATACTGTTTACACCACAGCATTCCTTTATCATTGGTGCTTTGCTGTAAACTGCCCTAAAACGATGCTGCTTACCACAAGTAGAGTGGGCAGGGTATTTATTCTTTTTATAGACATGAGCTACGAGGAAGGATGACGGAAGAGAGGGACGTTTCAGAGGCAAGGATTCCTCACAAACAACTGAAAATGAGGAACTTGTGATTAAAAGGGGAGTGACTTATGTTGCGTGGACATGGTTTGGTTTTTTACGAAATGTAACACTAAGCAGAAAAGCATTCTGTAAAGTTTGCTGCTTGACAGTTGCAGCTGGAGGCGGTAACACTGGCTATCTTTACCATTTTATAATGGAAACATGCTAAGTAGTATTACAAAAACATATGTTGACATACCCCATATGTTAACATGGAAAACTGGTAAAATGGGAGAAGTTCTTATGCATCTCCTTCTTCAAGTATACTACCTGGCATGGCATAATTGCCATAATTGTACTGTAAACCTAAAATGTTGTAGCATGAATATATTTTTACTTTGAACTTATATTTATCACATCAGTTCCATCTATATCATTAAAATTAGTTTATATGATATTCATTTATTATGAATGAAGGCGACTTCCAGGACTTGTAGCTACATCAGCCAGGTAACAACAGCCCACATTCAGAGATGTCCTTAGTGCATACCTGGGTTGTAATGAATTTATTTGAGTTATTGATGCCTTTCGATCAGCTCGAACCAGTCTGGTCATTTTCCTCTGACCTCTGGAATCAATAAAGCAATTATTTCCAGATACTGGATGTTTTCTCTTTTTCTGACCATTCTCTGTAAACCCTAGAGATGGCTGTGCATGGAAATCCCAGCAGATCAGCAGTTTCTGAAATACTCAGACCAGCCCATGTAGCACCACCAACCATTCAATGTTCAAAGTCATTTAAATCACCTTTCCTCCCCATTCTGATATTCGGTTTGAGCACACACACTCACAGGAAATGAGTATAATGTGCTTTGTTTTATATTCTTATCCTTTGTCTTCTGTGTGCATTCAACTATAATGTTGTGCAAGTCTTTATACTGTTTAGTGGTATGCCGTGGTATTCAGACATGAAGTTGATGTATTATATTTGATGCTATTGCAGGTTATTGTATGGTTATTGTATTGTTGTACTGCAGGTTTTAATAAAAATCTTCCAGCAGTCAACTAGTAATCTGACTTTCATAAATAAGAGCAGCTTCCATGCAATTTAATGCAGATGTTACCAAATATTACTTTATGGAGGTTGTGCCGTAGTTGAATTATTTATTTTGCCCTGTGGCACTTTTTAAAAATCATCTACAAGCGCATGTTGCAAGACCACTTGCAAAAGCATGTGTCAGTTCAGTGTCTTCGAAAAGGAGTGAAAACCACAGCTCTGTGAGAAGTGATGAAGGATTAGAGGTGAATGTCTCTAATAAAGTGCACAGTGAGTGAACAATGTTTTAAAACTCCAGCGGCACTGCTCTGTCTGATCCAATCATACCAGCGCAACACACTAACACACCACCAAATCAGTGTAACTGCAGTGAATGATCCACCAGCCAAACAGTACCTGATCTGTGGTGGCTCTGTGGTGGTCCTGACCATTGGAGAACAGAGTAAAGGGAACAAACAACATACGTATAGTGCAGTGACCACTAAAACTTACATGACTGTGGTAGCTTAGCGGTTAAGGTACTGGACTATGGACCAAAAGGTCCAGGGTTCAAATCCCACCTCTGCCAAGCTGCCACTGTTGGGTCCTTGTCATAACCCACAATTTCTTGGATTGCTAGGGCGTCTGCTAAATGCTGTGCCACCATTAGATTTGTTGTTTTGTAAAGACTGTGGTAGCCTAGCAGGTAAGGTACTGGGCTATAGACCAGAAAGTCCAGAGTTCAAGTCCCACCTCTGCCAAGCTGCCACTGTTGGGTCCTTGAGCAAGGCCCTTAACCCAGAATTGCTTGGATTGTAAGATTGTAAGCCTTACAAATTGTAAGTCGCTCTGGATAAGGGCGTCTGCTAAATGCTGTAAATGTAAATGAGGAATAAGCCGAATATAAACGTATAGAAATTATAGAATGCCTAATACTTTTGCACAGTACTGTACATTAAACAAGCATAAAACAGACAAACCCCATAGCTATCTTTAGTGTTGCAGAGGTATCGGTGTTCAAGCTATGAATCTTGAGTTTTGCGCTCTGAGGTCACTTCCTGTGCTGTTCAGAATGACGTTCTTGTTGTGGAAGCACACAACCGTTACTGGGTGTTGAATGCTATGGGTGTAGGCTGCAGACACTGAGAGCAGCGAAAAAAAATAGAAAAACAGGCAACCACAGCTCTCGTACACAGAAGCCCTCACAGTTAGGGGATATAAGCCACTTCCCTTTAAAAACACACTCTTCCTTTGGAGTTCCAAATACCTAATTTTACACCGCCTGCACAGGAACAGCATGAATCATTTAAGGATAGGAAGCATGCTGTCAGGCCTGAAGGAAGACTTGTTATTGCAGACAAGTCGAAAGTTCACAGAGTTAGCAGCCAGTCGGCTAAAATACCCTGTCCGGTCTTGTAAAGGACAACACAGCTTGCTTTAAAGAGGAATTTGTGCCATCAAAAAGCTTAAAATGTGTACAGCGGGGTCCAAAAGTCTGAGACCACTAGTGGAAATGCTTCTATTTTGTCTTTTTTCTTCAGTTTAATACAATGTTTAATACATTTTTCATTACAAATCTTATAATCAGCATAATACTTTGAGTGAAAAGCTGAAACATTTCAGAATTTACTGGTATTTGGTATGTTCCCCCCTTTTCTGGAATGACAGTGTGCACTCAAGCTGGCATGAACTCCACAAATTTGAAAAATCCATGTTATCCAATGACAACTTCACAGTATTCCAAAATTTGGTTGTCTCTGTCTTCAAGTGCCTCCATGAAATATCAAGACTCATTTGCAAAACCACAAAATACATCATAGCTATGTGTTCTAGTTTCGTCGGCTCAAATTTAATACTACAGACATTTTTTTCTTTAAAAAAAACACCACACAGTCATACGAGTGGGCAATAAAAGCTTCAAAAGAATGCATTTAATACGTTTTAATTTTAGCGATTACCAGGGCAATATTTTTTTATTAGGTATTTTTATTAGAAATGGGCAAGCTGTTATCACGTATGCCAGCCATGTTGCCACACCACACAGTTATACTGGAATCTTGATCTCGTGTCTATGTAACAATTTAGTTTTATGGTTCTATACATGATATGTAGAATGTAGGGAAGAGTGGTTAGGGGAACATTGCGGCTGCAGCCCATAACTATGGGGTTAAAAATTAGCACTGAGGATGTTAATGTTATTTTTGGCAGGTATTCCAGTAAAGACCTTGTAGGTAATTCGTGAAACATAGAATTGACTCATACTAATGATGGCACAACGATTGCTTTTACTTCAAGCTTTTTAAATATACATTGTCTAACACCCCCAAAACCTGCAGAGACAGTAAAATAATTTTTGTTTTTTGTTAATAAGATTTGTTTTGCTTTGCGTAAGTTTTAAAAGGATCAACAGTTTTCCTTATTCTTGTCCTTCCTAATCTTAACTTTCCCATCAACTGCTTTTCCTCTATTTTTAACGTATCTTTTCTATTCATCATTCTACCTCCCATTTACATTAACCAACAATGAGTATTTTGTCTACACCCATCTGAATATAACTCAACTAAATTTGGTATCATTCCATTAAGAAATATCTGGCAATCAGACCTTTTTCTTAAGATTTTGCTGTAGCATCCATTAAATATAGCTGCTAGACTGAGGTACTGTTAGATATAGCTTTTGCCTTTAATTTGACTAACAAAAGACATGCCCTCCCCATTATGTTTACTGCCCCCACCCCCCAGTCAAAGCACTGTGGAACCAGGACTGCTTCACAAACAACTCATGATGAACTTCTGTCATGTCGACATGGTTTGGTTTTACAAAAACTGACACTAAGCAAAAAACATCATCTCTTAAGCTTACCACTCGACGATTACAGCTGAAGCAATGATCTTTTTGATCATCTTAAAGTGTTCTAAGCAGTATTATGAAAGTCAGGAGACGCATGCTGAATCCAGAGGTCAAACAGTGTTGTAAAGCCAAAGAGTTGCCTCACGTTCTGAAAGGTTTGGTTAAATCCGTTGTTAACGCGATTATGTATAACAAATCCATCAGATTGCAGAACAAAGCAATGCCACTGCATCATATATTTGGAAGGACATGGTTCCGATTTACACAGTTTAAAAGCAGGGGTTCAGGAAGACAATCAATTAAGACTGTGGTAGCCTAGTGGTTAAGGTACTGGACTCGGGAGCAGAAGGCCCAGGGTTCAAATCCCACATCTGCCAAGCTCCAACTGTTGGGTCCTTGAGCAAGACCCTTAACTCACAATTGCTTGGATTGTAAGATTGTACCAATTGTAAGTCGCTCTGGATGAGGGCGTCTGCTAAATGCTGTAAATGTAAGACTAGGGATGCACCGATATTGAATTTCTTGTGCCGATACGATAACCGATTTTTAGCACATAATTGTCGCCGATACCGATGTTAAAATCCGATAATTTAACCTTTCTGCATTTCAAATACAGCAAATCATTTTTCCAATAAAAATTAAATAATAATAAACAATAAAACAGTTAAATCAGACCTGACAATTACTGTAAACACAAGGTGCAGTTCACTCAAAGGAAAAATGGTTAAATTCCATTTTATTTTTTAACCTTCCTTTAAAAAGGTAGGAAACTTTTTTTAAAGTTTTTAATTGGTACAGGCAGCAACAAGAACAAATAGGTGTATAAGAAAGCTTATGACTGAGATGCTCCAAGTATTAATGAGTAACAGCCAAAAGAAAAATCAAAGAAGTATTCATATGTAAATATATTATAAATATCAGTTATAAAAAATTAATATCGGACCGATACCGATATCTGAAAAAAGTCCATATATCGGCAAATAATATATCGGCCACCAATATATCGTGCATCACTAATTAAGACTAATATTCTTTGCTGCTATTCTGAGGTTTAGTGTTTTATATCCTTATCCTTTTATATTTTAACTGTTAAATTACATGTTCAAGTCACTGGTTTACAAACTATAACTCCAAATAAATTTCAGATGTCCTGCAAGCTGATGAACTTGTCAGACATAATTGCGTTAACACTGGATTTAACCAAACCTTTCTGAATGTGAGGCGACACGTTTGGATAAGGTCAGACCTTTAAATTTGGTATCATTCAGTTAAAAATAAAAAAACACCTTGGAATTTAATCGCAAAATTGACTGTTATTATAATATATTATTATTGTAAAGGCTATTATTCTTTGCTTCTAATCTGAGTTTAATATTATATCCTCACCATTATATTGCATGTGCATGTCAACTGGTTTACAAACTATAGCTCCAAAGAAATTTTGAAATGTCATTAAGTGCCTTTCAAGTCATCATTTATTAATTCTTTGAAAGCAGTTATTTTATTTTAGACCAATTTAAAACGTTATCCTGAAATCATTATGCTGTGATAGACAGTACATTTAGGCGCCGTTTAACGACTGAAGCTTTAATGATTATAATAAATGATATATTAGGAAATAAATACTGTCTTTTAACTCCAGATGTTGCGGAGTAACCAGACACAAATTAGAGAGGGTGATTTCGTTGATCTGAAAACAGCTGGTCACCTCAACAGGCAATCAACCCTGCGGATCCATGAACAGAGGCGGCAGTTAAAGAGTCTGTCATTAAGGTTCTAACTACCTTACCGGTTGTGTCCTCACTTGCTCATTATCTCACGTTTGGACTAGAGACTGTTCTATGTCGGGTATAACCTATTATATAAACTGGTTCACATTCACTAGGACTTTCCATTGACATGAATTATAATGAAGGATTACTGCAGTTAATTAATGCTACAACTACCCCTACCCTTAGAAACCTAAAGAAAGTCTATTGGCTCTTGATTTTTCAAAATAAAAGTGCCGTTTTTGTAAAAACAACAACCAAAAACAAGCAGTTAAAGAACAAGGAGTGAAAAAACAGTACTCACAAGTCAAAATTCCAGTTTTCCAATCATTATAAAAGAATTTGGTCTTCACAAGTATAGCAAGACAAGGTACACACACACACACAACGTTGAGAGTTTAGTCTACAGGAAATTTTTCCTGCCTAAAAATGTGTGTCAACTTGATTTCGATACAGATTTATCACTATGATAACTCACAGAGGTCTGAGTTTATTCCTTCTTAAGTTTGTTCCCAGAGAACATGCTGAACTTAGGTGGCCTTGTTGAGCTCATAAACATTGCACTGACACAAACACGCACATCACTGCAGCGAAGGAAAACATGATGCAATCGTGTGAAAACCCTGAGAAATAAAAATAAAATCTGTACACGACAACAAAAAGCAGAAAGAGACATCTTTTCAAAACAGTGCGAACCAACAATAACGTCAGCGAAATACAATCCTGACATTTCCATTTCGATTCATTCGCCACAGCCGAATCAAGAAGTCTCAGTCTTTTCAGAGCAGCAATGCGGGGTGTGCCCGGACAAGTACCCCATTAAAAAATGATATCATCACTTGAGGAATGCATAGTTGCAGCGCCGTGTAGCACAAGAGCGCTTTTCATCGGGCGGCGTTAAGAAAGGCGTCACACATGGGGCATCTGGATGTCGGCACACTGCTGAATGAGACCAAATTAATCGGGGTGAAATAAAAGTTGGCAGAGTCAAGAGGCTAAAGCTTTTCTCTGTACTCAAAAAGCACACTGGTGGGTCTGTGTGTCAGGCATGATCAGAGGAACTCTGCCTGCTCTGAATCCTACACAATGTCTACCCACAATGGCTAACACGTATGGATTAGAGAGTGATTACTGTTGCATGGTATTGCTAAACAGCTTACTGATTACTAATCAGCCCCAGAACTACTGGCACCAGTGGTAAAGATTTCCCATGTATACTCACAGATTTTTTAATCGGTCCACCATAAATTCAAGATTCACTGTGGTATAACTACAAGGTGGAGTTCGAATTCAATTAGTCATTCATCTGCTTGAGGAAGATTCCAGAATACACAAAGAAAATCAGAATAAAAATACTGCGTCAGCGGCTGAAGGCGAGCACTGCATGCTTGCTCTCAGCATATATGCCACCTGTCAGTTATACCGTATTTTTCGGGCTATAACGCGCACCGGGTTATAAGATGCAATATCAGCGATCGGCTGCTAACGAGTATATGTTCATACATAAAGCGCACCGGGTTATAAGGCGCATGAAATGAAACAAAACTCTTAAGTTCCGTCGGAAGCTCAGTTTGGTCTTTACCTGGCGCAGGGCGTCTTCTTGCTTCCTCCACTTCCGTACCATTGATTCGTTAATG
>JAJAGP010000063.1:198534-416188 GCA_025084515.1 Ancistrus triradiatus | reverse complement strand
CAATGTGATTTCCTGGATTTTTTTCTCATTTTGTCTCTCATAGTTGAAGTGTACCTATGATGAAAATTACAGACCTCGCTCATTTTTCTAAGTAGGAGAACTTGCACAATCAGTGGCTGACTAAATACTTTTTTGCCGTACTGTAAAAAGAGCCTTGGTTATACAGAGAAAAACCCAATCTACACTGGTAAGTATGGAGGACTTGTTAAAGAAGTGTGACTGCTTTTTCTCAAAAGGCCCGGTGGACCTTATTATGATACATGGAAGCAAGGACATAATGTACTAGGAGAATTTAAAGGAAAATCTGCCTGCCTCTGCAAAGAAGCAGGGACTATGTCCTGGTTGGTCATTACAATGATCGCATCCATCTATTCTTACACTATTAAGAGTGGGGAAAAATACTGATACGGCAATATATTGTATCGTTTGCTTTTGTAGTAGGTTAACATTACGCTCTAAACCGACTGTTTCTCTAATTTAAGTTACAGGATGCAATCAATATTTTTATTTGCGCCACAGCGCTAATGGTGGCGCTAATGATTAGAGTAAAGCTGTGGTGAATAAAAAGAAGCTCACAGGAGAGAAATACAATGCTCCTCTGAGCAATTACTGCACAGACGAGTACACTCACTCCTGATTGGTTGTCAAATTCTGTGAAACTGACTACTTAATACATGCTTCCTGCTACTTGCCAATTTAGGAGTATTTGTTCTTCAGTTACACAGATATTATGATGTATTGTATGGGATTCTCTTGCAGTATATCGAGTACCACAGAATCGCAGAATAGCAGTATCGTGATATCATCGCCATCATGGGCAACGTGATAATATCATATCGTGAGGTGCCCTGCGATTCCCACCCCTATACACTATAGGGACAAAAGTATGAGACACACCTCTTAATCACTGAATTCGTATGTTTTATTCAGTCCCATTGCCAGGACATCTGCCTTTACAAACATTTGAAAGTCTGTCAGCTCGTAAATTTCTTCCCTCCTAATTATTCAATGATCAGCTGTTAGTGGTACTATTGAAAATTGGAAGTGTTTAGGAACCACAGCAGCTCAGCCACAAAGTGGCAGACCACGTAAAGTTACAGAGCAGGGTCACAGAGTGCTGTCAGCACAAAAACTGTGCACCAGGAGCTTCATGGCATGGGGTTCCATGGCTAAGCAGCTGCATATAAGCCTTACATCACCAAGCACAATGCCAAGCTTCACATGGAGTGGTGCAAAGCATGTCCCCACTGGACTCTGGAGAAGTTCAAATATGTTCTGTGGAGTAAAATCACGATTTTCTATCTAGCAATCTGATAGATGAGTCTGGGTTTGGAGAATGCCAGGAGAACATTACCTGCCTGGCTGTACTGTGCCAACTGTAAAGTTTGGTGGTGGTGGGATAATGGAAAACTTAACGCTTCAGCACACCAATACATTTTGTGCAACGGTATTCTTCCAACATTGTGGGAACTGTTAGGGGAAGGCCCTTATCTGTTTCAGCATGACTGTGCCCCAGTGCACAAAGCAAGGTCCAGTTTGGTGTGGAAGAACTTGACTGACCCACACAGAGCCCTGACCTCAACCCTATCGAACACCTTTGAACAAGAACAAAGAACAGAGATTGTGAGCCAGGCCCTCTTGTCCAGCATCAGTATCTGACCTCACCAGTGCTCTTCTGGATGAATGGAAGTTCCCACAGACAGTCCAAAATCTTGTAGAAAGCCTTCCCAGAAGAGTGGAAGCTGTTATAGCTGTACGTGTCTCAATACTTTTGGTCCCTATAGTGCATGTTAGAATTTATTGATGATTGCATTCAATGGATAATGCTTTTATTTCAATACTGGGTGAAATTACAAGACCTGGTGATACACATTATAAGAAAAACGTCGAGTTTTATAGAGAGCATGATCAAAGCATCAAGGATGTGCTCATGTTGCGACATGCATCAGTGTGTAGATGGCACATAAGTGAACCTCATAACCAGACAAAGTGATGAGACATGCAACATCAGTCTCAATGACTGCACATCATCATCATCAGAGCACAAAGACATGACTGGTTTTGAGAAAGTGTGTGAGTAAAAGGGAGAAAAAGAGAGTTCCGTTAGGCTATATAAGGAACTAAGAAGCCAACTTCGCTGCCAGCACTGGGTAGGGAGACATGATGAGCATGTAGATACAGATGGTGAAACAGAGATCCAGACCCACAGGCCTAAATATAGAGTGTGGTATAGGCAAAAATATCATATCCTGATTTTTCAGGCAGGATCAAGATCAGGATTTTTATGTTATTTTGTTAAAGGCTAATGTGCAAGTCACTGAACAGAGCAACCACTGAGACATATGATCACATCCGTGTTAGTTTCCTCTGGGTACTCCAACTTCCTCCAACCTCCGAAAAACATGACATTAGGTGGAGTGGGCTATATAAAAAATGCCCATGTGTGAGTGTGAGATACCCTTTGCAGGATGTGTTTCCGGCTTAGCCTCTGGACCTACCGTGACCGCCACCAGGATGAAGCAGCTACTGAAGATAGAAAAAAAAATACACTCACTATTAGGTACACCTCCTTTTTTCTACACCCATTGCCCATTTTGTGTGTCACTTACCACACAGAATCACAATAGTCCATCTGTTTCTCTACAAACTTTGTTTGTCCCCTTTATTCTGTTCTGTAATGGTCAGGACCCCCACAGGACCAGGTACTATTTGGGTGGTGGACCATTCTCAGCACTGCAGTGACACTGATGTGATGGTGTTATGCTGGTAAGAATAGGTCAGACATAGCAGTGCTGCTGGAGTTTTTAAACACTGTGTTCGCTCACTGTCACACTATGAGACACATACACAATATCGCTCCACCTTGTACAGCAGCTCATCTGTTGTTGCTCAGTTTGTGTTAGTCATCCTCTACTCCTTCGTCTGTCTACAGGATGCGGGTGGTTGGCCATTTTTGGGTCTCCAGTAGACACAGCTGTGTCTGATCTACTCATACCAACACACCACCACCACATCAGTGTCACTGAAGTGCTGAGAATGATCCACCACCCAAATAGTACCTGATCTGTGGTGGTTCTGTGGGGGTCCTAACCATTAGAGAACAGAATAAAGAAGACTAACAACGTATGTTGACAAACAGATGGACTACAGTTTGTAATTATAGAACTACAAAGTGCATCTATAATGGTAAGTGGATCACATACAATGGATTAAGTGCAAAGAAACAAGAAGGTGTACCTAATAAAGTGGCCATTGTTTTTTGGTAACCTGCAAAAACTACAGTCATAACAATCTGATACAGATTAAAGTGCAGCATATCTGAGCAGATAATGGCATGAAATACTGAATCCATAACACAGGATGTAACAAACCTGATCCAGTTATGCATAGATCACCACTACAACACCATTTCTCTCAAAGGAGGTTATCCAAGTCTCTTGTCATTTTTACTAAACTGCTGTAACGCCCTCCAGGCAGCGGCACATCTTATTTTCAGTCTACCTTAGTTTTTCAACTGTACAACACTGCTGTGTTCCCCTCACTGGCTCTCTGTAGCGCTAATGCTAGCCTACAAAGCTAAAAATAAACTAGCACCATCCTAGCTGAATGTACTAATCAAAACGTTGCACCATACCTCATACCATCTGAGCCCTAAGCATAGCTTAGTTTTACGCACCACTAAAAACACAATAAAGACAGGAATCTACCCAACGTGGTGTAACGAAGTTCTTTTGGCAGTCTGAATTACTGAGTCTCTTTCTGTCTTTCAATGGTGATCTTTACATTTAACACTTAGGCTAACACTTAACATTATTAAACATTACAGCATTAAGACTTACTTATTTAATAATGACTTCAAACAGTAGCATTGTGTTTCTTAGTTGCTTTTCTGTTGGTTACTCACACAAACTTCAAACAGGCTTTTAGTCAGATGCTAACTGTGAGCTGTAGGCTATTAGTGTTAGCATTAAGACAAATCTACTAAGCAGTTCCACATTCCCCGGTTGATAAAAACAGATTCATGTACTGCAAGAACACTGGTATCAAGAACTGCTGGGTGGTATGAAAAAACTTGTTTCACTGTATAGTCACGATATTTTTACCAGGGGTGGGGATATCTGGGCTCTCATTTGTTTGTAGCATTCTCTACTGTCAGGAGTACATAGAATACAATACAATATTAAATAGATTCACCGAATGCTCCGTGACCAACAAAAATAATAAAGATAGCAGGAGCTGCTGGCTCATGTCTGGCTCTGTGCTCTCATTAAAGCTTTAGCTTTAATGTCTTTGCCTTTGTTAGCTTTGTCAGACTGTGCATATTCAGCGGCGTGATGCTGTTTTAAACGTCTTAAACGAGTTGTTCCTTCACGGCTTATTTTCACAATGTATGTAACCCAAACAACACACTGCAAACCGCTTCCATGCCAAAGACATGGCTGTGTTCAAAATAGATCACTAACCCCTTATTAGTGTCCCTAGTCCCTCATCAGTACTGCGGTATTTATGGAGACTACTTAGTTGACTACTTAGTAGCACTCAAAACACAGCCAAAATCTAACACAGTTATCATCATAATCATGACAGCACCGGACTCACATACAGCTTAAACTTTGTTCACACTTGAATTGAATTATGAATTAACGTTAGTAAAAAGCATTGTGGTTAGTTAATGTGTGGATGGCCATCACAGAAACCGTTAGATGAGACTAAATGCCTGATCAGCAGCAGGAGGTATATATATATATATATATATATATATATATATATATATATATATATATATATACACATACATATACATATATACACACACACATACACACACACATACACACACACACATATATATATATATATATATATATATATATATATATATATATTACTATGGGGTTTACTTCGCCCCACAAAACTACACAAATCAGAATGCATGAAACAGTTGCTGAAAGTAAACAGTTTTTATTGTGCATTCTGCATTGTATTAAAAAAAGAGAGATGCGCCTTTTTATGGCTGACACATTTTCACTCCGGTAAGACGTACCTCAGCAGGTTTATCATTGCTCTGAACCAGTCTTGAGAGTTACTGCATTCGTAATGTGTTTTTTTTTTTGCTTCTCCGATCTCGCTTGCTTTATAATCCATTTCTGTGCCTCTCTCAGCCGTTAACAGACTAGGCTGTGTTGTATGTTATAGTACCTGGATACCTAGCGAGCTTTACTCAGCATGCTGTTCAGCAATATCATTCTACTCAGTG
The DNA here is from genome assembly GCA_025084515.1 of Ancistrus triradiatus. NCBI lineage: Eukaryota > Metazoa > Chordata > Actinopteri > Siluriformes > Loricariidae > Ancistrus > Ancistrus triradiatus. The sequence goes on along the minus strand of JAJAGP010000063.1, from coordinate 410,931 downwards.
CTCCGTAGCACCTTTATAACGGAGGTATATGAAAAATGCATTCCATACAGGAAATTAACACCGGTCGGTACACTGCCCAGCACTAGTATCAAGCAATATCCAGTATTCAAACTCATACTACCAAACGTGCGATCTGCAACACGCAGGCATAAGCATCAGACCAGCACATTATAAATGCACAGGGAATCCATTCTGGCTGTAATTAAGCTCAGATGCTGTATCAAAATCACAGGCCTTTCCCTGGAGCATGCTGTGACTAGGCATCAAGATGCACTAATCAGTTAAGAGTCTGCAGAGTTTGTTTAGAGCTTGCCCCGGTTCTACTGAGTCAATGCTAACACTATTTCAATCTGTATTTACTGGCGTGCCTCTGCTGGGAGCCAAATCAAACAGAGAAACAGCCTTCGTCTATGCATATTAATCCTTGTATATTTTATTCAGTAGTCTCTCGCTCTTTCTCTGGCTGAAGGAGAGCTCTGGATTAAATCCCTGTGCGTTTTTGAAAGCAAAGAAGACAAACAATCAAGACAATTAGATATCTTTACATTATTTAACATTAAACGAATAAATGAGTTATCAGCGATATCTACCCGTTTCATCTTGAATAAACAAGAGAAATACTTTATGGTCATTGTTAATGTACAATGGAAAACAGGTTTGGGTCTGCACAAGTCATAAGAAATAGAAATTAAATAGAAAGACCATTCTAGGCACCCAGGAAACTGAAAAATTCATGCACAGCTGGCCACTACTGTCCAAATTATTTATATAGATGCTTTCGCAATAGTAGCTTTACAAAAAGAAGAAATCTTAAGAGGAACCAGGTTCCTATGGGAAACCCATCTTTCAAAAGCCCCAGGTACACACCTGCACTAGAGAAGTGGATCAGAACAATACGGCCTCTCAGTTGCCACTTCCTTATATAGTACATTTACATTTACAGCATTTAGCAGAAGCCCCTATCCAGAGCGACTTACAATTGATGCGATCTTACAACCCAAGCAATTGTGGGTTAAGGGCCTTGCTCAAGGACCCAACAGTGGCAGCTTGGCAGAGGTGGGATTTGAACCCTAGTACACGCCAAACGCATCAGGGACGATGTTTCAGTCCTACTGCGTTATAAAAACAGTCATACTTAAAACAGTGCAAAGAAAACAAAGTTGAAAATTGGTAAATGAACACAGATATTTAATGGCTGTTGAGTGGCAAAAAGTGGAACCCTACTGAGCTCTTGTCGAATTTGCTTTGAGGTCAGTTGAGTTTCCTACAAGCTTCCAGAAGCTTTGCAAAACATTAAAATTGTCCTTTTTCAGATGTCTTCAATGTCTTCAGAAATGGACATCTAGAAAGCCCTACATCTGTAAAGTTCCAATTGCAGCATACATATTCTAAATGTAAAAACTGATGAATAACAGTGTAAAATTTAAGAAAAACTTATGACATTAGCAAAGTACTGAGTATAATATGAGATCTAGAGCTGAGCAATATTATGATCATAAATGATTAAGTCTCCACGGTCCAATGCAATAACAGTATTCACGGTGTTTTTCCCTGGTAGACACATAAATAAACCAGAATGCGTGGGGCCTTAGAATTCATACGGCCCTCATTTGTTTGGTAATACTATTTGGTGACATCAGTTATATAGAACTGGTTTGCATTTTACACAACAAAAACCAGTGTTACTAAAGATATTTGTAAAGGGCACTCATTAGAAAACATGTAAGTGGGAAGACTTCACTGACACGGTTACATTTGACCTAGCCAAGCGTATGAGACTCTAAAGGTCAAAAGCAATGGTTTTAACTAGAAATTTTGGATCCTCGATAATACGTAACAAATATTATTGTAACAAGGCAATTCCTAGTGAAATACACAATTTGATTCGATTCACAATAATTGGTTCAAGATTCACTATTTTCATGGCATTTTAAACAATTCTGCTTGAAGAAAAGTGATTTATTTTGCAAATGTAAATAATGCAAATAAAGTGCCTTTTATTATGTGTATAAAATTCTGTCATAGTGATGGGTGATCAGGCAAAAATCAGTTTTTTTTAAGGCTGGATCAGGATAATTTTCCCATGTTTGTTTTTAAGACTAATTTGTAACCAACTGAACACAGCAACCAAACTAATTTCTCTACTAATCAAAATCTTGCTCAACTAAAGAACTGAAAATAAGAGCACTCAGGCTAATAGATCCTACTTTAATCAAAATAAACTTTAATAAAGTCTTTCCGAAGTTTACTTGTTTTCTCACATGGACCTTCTTTTCCCACCACTGCACACAGGTGAGGTCCCATGCTATCTGGCGTTCTGTGTACTCTTTGTAGTACTTCCAATTGACGTAGTTCCAGAAAAGTCATTCTTGACTTGATTTACATAATAAAAAGTGGAAAACTTTTTTTTGGAAAGTTGCTTTATTAGTTGTCAGTCGCTCTATATAAGGGTATCTGCAAAATGTATATATACACAAATATGTCAGGCAAATAGCTGAATTATCTGCCTTTTTTTCACCCACTACTAGTCATTCATGTTCTAGCCAGAGCTGAGAACCATATTTGATTTTATTATATTAACATGATATTATTCATGGAAACCTAGAATATGCTGGTAATATTTGCATTTTGAAATTGTTCACATTCAGCTGGGAAATGTACTTTATTAAAATTTGCTTTTTTGTAGCTAAATTTGTAGCTAAATTAATTAATTTAGTAGCAAAATTACAAATCAGTCTTAAAACCCAACATGTAAAAAAATTGTTGAAATATTATGTATCTAGCCTTAAAAAAAATCATATGATTATAATTGTTTAATAATTTCGATTACTGATTAAAGATCTTTACTGCTGATGTAATGCCACTTACACAATGTAAGCATAACTGTCTCATATACAAACCATAAGCTAAATGCAGTTCCAGATACATGGAGTTACTGGGCAATTGCAAACATTGTTACAAACACTACATATTTTGCAGAGGTTGGGTCCCTTTTTGAGTCTTGGTCCTCCCAAGGTTTCTTCCTTGTAACGTTTAGGGAGTTTTCCTTGCCACTGTCGCCCTAGGCTCACTCACTTTAGAATTGGCCTTAGATAACAAAAGATAATAGAAAATTGTGAAGCTGCTTTGAGACAATGCTCCATTGTAAAAAGCACTATGGAAATAAATCCGACTTGTACACATGCTGGAAACCTACTTGGCCAAGGTAAACACTTCTATACATTAAACCTGAGACCCTAGAACTGTGGAATCAACACAACCTGCACCACATCATGGCATCTTCACTAGTAGTGCTTAAAATAAAATGTTCCGGTAATATATGTTAAGAATCGAATGGAAAATGTAGTGAGGGTGGAGAGACAACACACCAACACATGGAAACATGTCCTTCTACATCCTAATAACCCCATTACTTCAACTGGCTACTCGAAATTGTCTCTCGGTATGAGATAACGAAATAAAGAGCCCTGCGATGGATTGGCATCTAGCCCATGATGTTCCCTGGATAGGCTCCAGATTCACTACGACCCTAACATTTTCAGGTCTTGTAGTTACTTCGCTCTATATATTAAAAAGGTATTAGATGTGATGTACAATCCACATCCTCCTGCCTGTGCCAACCTTGGGGATGGTTAACGTTCGACACAGCATCGTCCAAAACGTTCAGAAACAAAACGTGTCTTCTAATGATGTCTAATTTTACAATAAACATTTACATTTACAGCATTTAGCAGACGCCCTTATCCAGAGCGACTTACAATTGACATAATCTTACAGTCCAAGCAATTATGGGTTAAGGACCTTGCTCAAGGACCCAACAGTGGCAGCTTGGCAGAGGTGGGATTTGAACCCTGGACCTTCTGGTCCACAGTCCAGTACCTTACCCGCTAGGCTACCACAGTCCCATGTTTCACTGAACTGTTGCTTTAACAGAGCAGATCGGAGACGACTGCACGCATACGGCTGCAAAATATAGCTAATTCTGCAAACCTCTATCATTTTGTAATTACTACGCAACGACAAAACCACAAAACAGCTTGGCACTGAATGCTGCAATGCTACGTCTTGGCTTTTCAGTTCAGGAAGTATTACTTCACGACAAAACTGTACTATGCAACCCATTCTTCATCTACTCTCAAACGCTCCAAAGGGTTAACGTTCACTACAGGCATTCATGCACATTCACTTGAGCAGCATAAAAAGCCATTTGAAAATCCTCCAACTAATTATTCTAGCAAATTTGAAGGACATGAAGCAGCAGGCAGGGCAGATGTTTCATCTGACTTTCGATGGCAAAGCAACAGAACGGCTGAAGTTGGCAAATCCGGGGAGACCTGAATCCTGTTTTGCTTCAGAAAACACATTCATGGTTTAGTAACAGGTGCTCGGAGGGAAAGGCTAGAGATTAAAGGCATTAACTCTCAGCCATATGCACAGCGGGAGAAACGAAAGTCTTGGAACGTCTCGGAGGACGTTGCATTTGCATTCAAAGCGGTGGGATTATGAGGCAAAAAGTGAACTGAGAAACTCAGCCATGCAGACTTCACTTCACGTTACACAATATTACATGTTTAGAATCACAATACAGGTCCAAACCAATTTGTGACGCTGTCACCATTTTATAGTTTGGAAATGTTATGCAGCTTAACCTTAGCAATGAGAAAACCCCTTTTTTGTTGAAACTAGGGCTGAGGGCTTTGGCGGCACGTAGCGTGTGGTGGTAGAAAACTGTCTGAAGGCAAAGATTAGCCTACACCATTTATAGCACGTGTATTTTGTTACATGGACGTTGCTTTTAATGCTAAGCAGTGTTAAGCAAGCCAAAATGTTTGTCTGATTCAGTGGTGAAACAGCATCAGGTGTTAAAAGTAAATACAAAAAGTCATGTTCCGAAAGGTTTGGGTGAATACTTTTTCTAAAGATCTGTATGACAAGAAATCTAGTAGCTGGAAAGACATAATGGATGCCATTGCACCTTATATTTGCAAGGACATGACTCTGATTTACACAGTTGAAAAGAAGCTAATCAAACCCTTGCTCCGAGGATATAATGCCAAGGCGCAAGCACGGTAGCAAAGTCAAGGTCCCTGGTTTATATGGTGACTGCAGGTGCTAAGCTGAAGAATTATTCATTGCTGTTGTTTTGAGGTTGAGTGCTTTTATGTAATTAAGAGCCTTTCAAGTATTTAATTCAATAGATTAATCAAAGTAGTTGTTTTAAACCACTGAAAAATGTATTTTATTCCAAAATTAGTACATGGTGCTATACTGTATACCATTACCATGACCTAACATGACACAGCCTAGGTATTTAATGTCAAGCTACAAGTGCAGAATACTGGTGGAGAATCAAAGGTGAAATATTCAATGTAAATAAACCAAATAACACAGATTAACATAAGAACAGAAAAATACATTTGTGATTAATCATAATGTAGTAATACTTTTATGAATTCACATGGATTAACTATCAAGTCAAATTTATTTCTATAGCGCTTTTTACAATGTCTCAAAGCAGCGTTACAACTATCTAGGCCCACAGCCCTGATTGTGCAATCTTAGGGCAACAGTGGCAAGGAAAAACTCCCTAAATGTTACAAGGAAGAAATCTTAAGAGAACCAAGACCCAACCTGCTTGGCTATAACAAAGTAAAGAGAATACAATATTAAAAAGAAAGTAACGAAACGGAGAATAAAAAACTAGAAAGTAATAGTATATATATTAGTGATGCACGATATATCGGTGGCCGATATATTATTTGCCGATATATGAATTTTTCCCAGTTATCGGCAACGGTCCGATATTAGAATTTTAGCCAAAATTATTAGCAATATTTATTATATATTCACATATGAATATTTCTTTGTTTTTTCTTCTGGCTGTTACTCATTAAGTTAAATATCTGATGTCACATTATTTCTTTTGGCTTCTCAATCTTTAGCTTTCTTATACACGCAATTGTTCTTGTTGTTGCCTGTATCAATTCAAGAATAAAACAAGATTCTTACCTTTTTAAAGGAAGCTTAGAAAAAATGTAATGAAACAGTTTCTCCTTTGAGTGAACTGAAACTTACAGTAATTGTCATGTCTGATTAACTGTTTTATTGCTTATAATAATTATTTTATTGCTAAAATCAATTAGTGATCTAGTTTTTAACAACAATTCATTTATGGATTATAATGTGAAGGCTTTTTAAATGCGGAAAGGTTAACTTACTGGTTTTAATATCGGTATCGGCCACAAAAATATGATAAACATCGGTTATTGTATCGGGCCAAGAAATTCAATGTCGGTGCATCCCTAATATGTGTGTATTTATATATATATATATATCTATATATATATATATATATATATATATATATAATACAATAATAGATTAGTATTATATTATAGATTTATTATATTATAGATTATTATTATTAAATGGAAAATATGAGCAAGTCTCTTGGCGATTAAAAAATAAATTAATTAATAAATAATAATAAATAAATAAATAATATAAATAAATAAATAAATTGTCCGGCATTTTAAACTTTAAACATTTTAAACTGGCCCTGAAACATTAACCAAAACAGGAAGGTCTCAAAGCTTTTACAGCAGTCTTAAAAATTAAAAACATAAAATTAATAAATAAAGTTAATTAATAAATGAAGTAATTTTAGATCACAGTAACAGTTCAAAGAACAATAGAGTAATTGTGGAGATTTTTTAAATGGTATAAAATGACTATTTTAGTTAATCCAATGCATCAATAGCTTGTTACTAGAAAGGCACCAAATCACATTTTTAAATATTTATTTGTAACTATGGATTGTAAATAGGCGCATACATGCATACGTTATATAAGTTCAGTATAAACCTCAAAATAAATATGACTTATAAGATAATACGACTATTAGTATATTTGAAAAGGTAAAATCTAACATTCATCATATAAGCTATAAAAGGGACTGTGCTAAAGTGTTTGTGACTTGGCATTACATACCGAAAATCAAGGGTTCTGATTAGCTCCTTTTCAACTGTGTAAACTGATGCCATGTCCTTACAAATCTATGACGTAATGGCTTTCATTTTGTCCTCCCCCCCGACAGATGCTGCTAAAGTTGCTTTTCAAACCTTTCTGAAGATGACTCTTGGAGAGTCTTTGGATTTATTTTTAGCTTGCCAGCTTGCCACATTTTACCACCACTAAGTATCTTGACTTTCATAATACTGCTTAGCTTGGTTCAAGTTAAGATGATGAAGATTGTAGAAAAACTCTGCAGTTTTTCTTCTCAGCTTCAGATTTTGTAAAACCAAACCAGGTCCACGTAAGAGTAGTTGCTCCCCTTTTAATCACGTTTCTGAGGAGTAGTTGGTTCTTTAATGAATTTTTGTAATTTATTGACGTATATTTAATATATCTAATGACTGAATAATCTGTAGTTATTCTTCTAGTTCCCGTCCTCTAAATACAAAGACGAAACTATTTTTCTTTAAAAACAGGACCTTGGTGATATCAATCTCCACTAGCAGAGCTAAAACAGCAGGCTGGCTGTAGCTGAAATGGAATCAGTGAATGGAAGCTTGATGTTAGATGTGCATCTGAGCCCAGAGCGTGTCCTCGCCTCAGTAATTATTCCCACTAAACCTCTCTATTTCTGCCTCTGCTTTCCTTTGCTGCGTTCTCCAAAAACAGCCAGATTACAGCAAGGCAGGGCCTCTCGCAGCTCCCCAGCACACACTTCCCTGTTGGCAAAGAGCCTCCTTTAAATGATCAGTCACACCAACCAAGCAGCATCCTCCCTGCTAATAACCCAGCAAGCAGCAAGATGGATCTAACTGCACAAAACCAAAAACTTGAGCAAAAATATCTTGGAGCTGCCTTTATAACAGTAGGTGAGGAATGTGGGCTTGTGTGGTGAATGTGTGGCAGACAAAAAAATAAAAATAATAGGAGAGTATGCCAACTTCACTCCACCCTGCCCGCCTGCAGATGTTTGTCTCTGAGGGCTGCAGGACGGAGAAACGGCTGCAATAAGCAGGGCAGAAACAGAAGCATACCAACTGATACAAGCCTTTAACTGTCTGTGATAGAAGGCACTAAAAATATGAAACCACACCTCACACAACAAACCACAACCAACAACTCTGGCTCAACCGAGATGGATGTTGACCAGACATTACCATCTCCACAAAGTAGTTTAGATATTTTGCACAGTGATTTATTTTAAACAATGATATTAATTAAAACACAACACTCAGGTGCACAGTACTCTACGACTTACAACTGGTACAGTCTTACAATCCAAGCAATTGTGGGTTAAGGGTCTTGCTCAAGGACCCAACAGTGGCAGCTTGGCAGAGGTGGGATTTGAACCCTTGACCTTGTGGTCCATAGTCCAGTATCTTACCCACTAGGCTACCACAGTATACCACTATACAGTCATTCTTAATTAAACCTTACCATGATTTTTTTGTGCCCTTCAAGGCTGTGATTCTCTTTTCTGTCAGCAGGTGTCACAAGGGTTCACTCGTACTAGTTTTCTGTCATTCAGACATGAATAAGAATACGCAGTGGTACCTCGGTTCTCGCCATTAATTCGTTCCAGAAAGAACAGAAAATGACGAGTACCGAGCAAATTTTTCCCATAAGGAATAATGTTAAATTGAATGAATCCGTTCCAGACCCCCAGAAAATCCACACTGTATAAGAACTTGTATGCATTAATGGAGTTGTATTGTGCAGGTGCTCCCTGATTTATGATGGGAATATGTTCCGACAAATCCATCATTAGTCCATCATCAGTCCAGTTTAATATAGTCTCACAGGAGAGCCTATTACACATTACCACTTACATTTACACTTACATTAACTGACAGCTGGCCAAAATCATTAACACAAAGCTTATTTTATAATAAAGTGTTGAAAAATCTCATAAATTAATGAATAATGGCTTGAGGGTGAAAAGTAAAAGCAAAACACTTACTCTATTGGTGAACTCTAACTTGGCGCTAACTGCCAAGAGGATTCAGTTCCTTATTCGTTTTTGTCTGGCTGTCATTACTAACCCTTTTAGGACCCATGGGGACTTATTTGCACTAAGTATACAGTAATGTAGATGTTAAAAAATAAATAAATAACCACAATAAACACAGCAAAGATCTTCACTAAGCAAGGGCTACTTTGAATCTGAATCACTGTGTGCTGACTCGTGAATCACGAACGAGTTGTGTGGCTCAATAAGACTAAGCAAGTGCGCCCAATGCGAAGCAAACGACGGGAACCGAGACACATTTTTCTAGTCAAAATCTGTCGAGAACCGAATTCAAAGAGTTCCTTTCTGTGCTTGCTTTTTGACTATCCTCGTTTGTTCACTATCTAGCTATGCCTCCACCCAGACTGAGATTAACATTTTTTAAAAAGTGACACCTTTGTCTTTTCCTTCTTCTGGCTAAAAACCGAATATGCCATTAGCATACAAAAATCATGAATGAAATTTCAGAGCATCTCTATTCACGACCTTTAAATTACTAACCCAGGGCCTTAATAACTAAGTAACACCTCCCATAATTTAGCTAACCTTGCCATGTGATCTCTTGTAATTAATTGACAAAGCAAAACATTGTTAAAACCTTACTTATAACTATAAGGGACTGTGGTAGCCATACTTAAATCACTACAATGGGATGCCATTGGTTTAGAATACTGAGATGATACAGTACTAGGGTCCAAGTTCTCTATGGAAAACAGTGTTTGGTCCCAGGACCCCATATTTACATTTAGTCATTTAGCAGACACCCTTACCCAGAGCAACGTATAAAGTGGGACTGTGCTGGCCTAGCTGTTAAGGTACTGGACTCTGAGCCAGAAGGTCCCAGGTTCAAATCCCACCTCTGGAAAGCTGCCACTGTTGGGTCCTTAAGCAAGACCCTTAACCCCCAATTGCTTGGATTGTAAGACTGTACCAATTGTAAGTCGCTCTGGATAAGAGCGTCTGGTAAATGTAAATGTATAACTTATAAGAATAATCACCAGTACAGTGCTTTGATCCTGCTGCCATTCTCTTTGAATCTGACTTAAACCTGTATGGCAGATCAGTGGACTGACAAGAGCGTCTGATGCTGGAGCTGGGTGACATCTTGTTTGCACCCATACTGAGACTCCGTAGAGTTTTTCTCTGTGAGAGCGTGCTCATGAAAAGCAGCTGCATAAAGCCAAAAGCCCAGGGGACCTGCACCAAATGCACATTCATCCTGTTTACACCCGGCATACGGTTTCATCAGAACGCATTTTCAAGAGCCCGTGTGCAAGTGCAACGCGGCATAGCTGCTGCAAGTGATCAAAGCATCAAAGCGGAGCCTGTTTTCTAAACCGCCAAAGGGCTGCAGGAGATGAGGGGGTAATAACTACTGTATACAGAGCAGCTCTGTCTGATTAACTCTGACTCTGTCTGTACGAGCAGCGCTGGAAATATAGCTGTGCAGGGATTGTAAAGGACGTTATGGTTTCACTCAGCTGTAAACACCGCAAACTAAGGCCTGTAAAGCTTAAATAAGACCTACACACACCACAGTCTTTTTCACAGCATAAAGAGAGGAAGCTGAGTAAATACCGAGGGGGGGCGGACCCGCCACAAACGGCGGGGCTGAGCGGTAAAGCACAGCGACCAACGCCAGAATTTGGACGGCAAATGTAAATGCACAGTGACGTCTGCAGTATTTCTATATAGAATTATGTGTTTGTATTGATATGCATTTAAATAAGGGAAGACCCAGGTTCAAGTCTCACTGCCAGTGTGGAATTTGCATGTTCTCCCCACATCTGTGCAAGCTTCCTCCAGACACACTAGTTTCCTCCCACATGCACGTACTAATCCGATCATAGTCGGATGTCTGCCGTTATCTGATTATTCAAGAGGTCATCTAAAAAGCATACTCCGATCTAGAAATCAGATAAAGAGAGTTGGATTTTACCCCAGTAATCGGATTACTCATTGCATGTATACCAGTAACCCGATTGTAATGTGTTTTTTTTCAGTCTGTGCATGTTCACGGGCATTCCCCCACGGTTGCCAGGTCTGCGTATCTCTAAAGACTTGACTTTATTTATTTGGTCTCTTTTCCCTTTGCTATAGTGCTTTTTAATTCCGCCGGATCTGGCAACCCCGGAATTAAACACGACACGGAATTAAAGGTAGCGAAACAGCTATCGAACACTTTGCAGAGACTCTGAAAGGCAGTACAAACACGAGAAAGTGACTCATTTGATTATTTTATGTTAAAGTTCGAAGGTTATTGGTTATTCTGTGAGGTTATTGGCTGGTTGCAAAGTAGAAATCTGATTATTCCCACGAGTCATGTAAACCCAGAGCTTTCCCATTATCTGATTACTCAAGTGCATTTAAACTCGTTGATCAGATTACTGAAAACAATCTGATTGGCAACTTCATCGGGATGCCAAGTTGACCCTTTTACAGTCCAAAGAAGCTTGATCAGGAAAGGTCTTTTTGGAAGGGTAGCAGCCTAGAAACCACTTTTTCAGAAGAGGAACCGGGTGAAAAGGGTATGATATACTAAAGCTCACCCGGGGGCTCATGCTACACATGGCATCGGTGATTGTTAATAGACACTGTGCTCTTAATCCATAACTAACTACATTTTCTGTTTTCTCTTCAAGCTGCATTCTGGTACCAGTTCCAGCCCCACACATGATGTTCATCCGCTGCAGCTTCACTCAAGCTGCTTCCGTCATCAGCTCCAGCATCATCATACCCGGGCCACTTAATGCCGATGTGCACATTTTACATTTTATTTGACGTATGACTCCATGACTTTAGTTTCGTTCTTAGATTTATCATCTACGCCGCCCAAGGAGGTTGGGTCCCTTTTTGAGGCTTGGTCCTCCTAAGGTTTCTTCCTCATAACACTTAGGGAGTTTTTCCTTGCCACTGTCGCCCTAGGCTTGCTCAATTTGGGATTGGACGTAGATATTAGAAGATAATCTAAACTTATAAAGTTGCTTTGATACAATGCTCCATTGTAAAAAGCGTTAGATAAATAGATCTGACTTGACTTGACTTGACAAAGACTGGAATGAAGTGTGACGTATCCAAGTTTGAAATTTTGGGTCCAACCATCAACATGTTATACTTGGTCATATCATTGCTAAAACAACAAATCTAATAGTGGCTTAAGACTTTTGCACTTTGTGATATATCTGTACATTTTAATAGCTCATTAAGCAGCGATTCAAGTGGCTGATCTGGAAAGTGCTATATGTAGAAACAGGTCTTATTTAACTCCAGTCAGATTTACTTCTCAAGTGCTTTTTACAAAACAGCATCGTCTCACCTTCACAAGCATCTAGTCCTACGGCACCAAGTGAGTAAACATAAGGCAACAGCGGCAAGGAAAAACTTCCGAAATGTGTTTAGAAGGACCATTGTGAGGACTACGACACAAAAAGTGACCCAACCTCCTTGGGCAGCCTAGATGTCACATGTAAGCATATGAGAATAAATAGATTAAGCAGAGAAGCGCTACCGTAAAATATATAAAACAATAGAATGAAGAGGGATTTTAATAAATAATACAGAGCATAATACAATAGTAAATATAATAAAAGAAAGACACTATACTAAAGTAGAGAATATGAGTGAGTAAATTTTGAATAGTTAGTCCAATATAAATGCAGTCATTGAAGGTCCCCATGTCATTTAGCAGGTATCAGTTCCAGAAAAAATTTAGGGCCATGAAAAATTACCTTTTGTCATAATGCAGTAACAAGCACAAGTAGGGGAGCATAATCTTACAAAGCTTTTTAATTTATATTTACATTTCAGCCCCCCCTCAAAATACTGGTGTTACAGATTTTGCAGCAGGTATTTTGCTACTGCTCATCTCAAGTGAGAAATAATCCCACACCACGGAAATGCTGCAGGCTTCATCCAGTGGCATGCATGTGCGTCAGTAACCGCTCCAGTGTACTGGTGCTCTCTAACACCGATGCTAATATCGGTGCAACACCAATATCACTATTAGCCTATAGGAAACAGATCTGTAAATGATTTCAGACACTGCCTTATATGACTGCTACTGTGTGACAGCAGATTCCATGACAAACAGAAAGTAGCTATGCGGTTTGACAACATGCCTGGCACTTGAGATAACAGCATGTAGATGCTACGTCCATTAAAAGCACCTATTAAAATGAATACTTTGTAGATTTATCATCTACGCCGCCCAAGGAGGTTGGGTCCCTTTTTGAGTCTTGGTCCTCCCAAGGTTTCTTCCTAGAACTAGGGAGTTTTTCCTTTCCACTGTCACCCTAGGCTTGCTCAATTTGGGATTGGACGTAGTTATTAGGAGATAATCTAAACTTGTAAAGTTGCTTTGAGACAATGCTCCATTGTAAAAAGCGCTATATAAATAAATCTGACTTGACTTGACTTGAATGGTATCGTTCTTTCAATCACTATTGTGTTTTATTTGCGTTCTGATGCCTTGTGAGGCCTAGACATTCAGGATTATCACAGCAAGACAACCTGAAGTTCTGCTGGCACATTATTCACTACAACAGATGCTAAACTGAAGAGCACTGAGAGTCGACTGTGTGGGATTCGAATGGAACTTGCAGAGTGTCAGCGAGGTCAAAGTCTGCGTTGTGTGCCGAGAAGGAGGAAATGACCTTCTGAGTGCAGCACGTTTAAAGCCATCTCTTGTTCATTAATTCAAATCAGCTCCAAAATAACACACAAGGGCTTTTTGACACCAGAATCTGGCATTTGAATAATGGGCCATTTGACTAGGGGACTTTTTCACGCTGCATAAAATAAAAAAGACATTTGCTGAAATCAGGTTACACTTAGATCTGCTTCATGAACAGGCTTTCGAAGCATTTGGACCACGGAATGGGTGCTTCCAATGGTACAAGCTGGGGAAATGACATGGTGTGTGTCCGTTTTAGTTTCTGGCTTGCCACAACCTATTCAGAGCTCTGCCAGATACCAGATCATGACAGTTCTGACAATGTACTGCCAGAGCTTTATGCATAAGGAATGTAACCACTTGCAATGCATTTAGCCAATCAGTTGGAGAATCACAAGTAAGACTTTCTATATGCAGTACCAAAGCCAGAATAGAAACATGTACCAGCAGTAAGCAGACAGAAAAGCTATGGGATCATGTACATTTGGGCTCCCTTGGTTGAATTAACAGTTTTGTTGAATTTCTTCTTTTGGTCCACATGATCGTTCCAGCAAAACCTTCCTGCAGGTCCCTGGCAGTTATGTGAGGTTTTGCTTTGCATACCTGACCAGGCTATAATCAGGTGTAGCTGATCTCGTCTTGTATTGACAGTTGCATTAATTGTTTGCTGACATTTTAGACAGGGGAAACATACAGACTATTATTTTGGCAAAGCAACAGTAATGGCGCATTACACTTAGCAGATTTGTCATAAACATGTCATATTATTAAACACTGACTGGCAAGTAAGGATGTGTGAATAGATGTGAACGCTCCACTATCTACTATAGCGTACCATTTTTAAAGGTGAAAATGTTCCCCACTTCCCTGTGGCCTAAATAAATGTCTGTGCCCTGCTTTGTTCAAAATAACACAAGGATCAAGCCCAATTCTGCATGTGGTTAAACAACAGAGCGTTAACATAATGCTAAGCAAACAACTTGGTTTGTGGAAGCATCCATATTTTCTCACCTTGTATCACCTTGTATCGTGAGGTTGATCCACTTTCCCAATTTCGAGTTAACCCATAGTTCAAGTCATGGGTGGAGATACCTAGAATGGCCAGTATAATTCTAATGAGTCCCCACTTAATGTACAAAGTAGGGCTGGGTATTGGAAAGGACTTCACGATACGATACGTTTATATCACAATACATTGCGATATTCCACATAGTTCACTGAAAATATAGAAGCAGCTGAATTACAATTTATGGTGTACAATCTGAGTCGTCTTGATGCATCACACTGACAAATTAAGCGGACGAATTTAGTCACTGTACTGAGACATCTACAGGAGCAAAGATTGTAGTTTATACCCCATTTAAAACGTGCTTTTTCTTCTAGCTATAAATATCACAACTATATACTATAACTATATACTTTCACAACTATAAATATCGCGATATATTGCTGTATCGATTTTTTAGCACAGCCCTAGTACAAAGGGGAGCCTAATCTAAATGGCTTGTTGAAACCCATGTTCTCTGAACTAGGCAGTAATGATGGAACGGTATACAAAAATCAGTTTGGTATGCATTTCGCCTTTTGGTACTGTGAAACAACAGACTTGTAAAACATTAAAAACCTTTTCCTTTATTATTAAAGTAAACATAACTTGTAGTCGCTAGTGAACTGGCCATAATTTCCTTAACACATAAGGAATGCACAGAGTTTCTTTAACAACAATACCGACATATAGGTATTTATTTCTTAAAAGTCAGCTGATAACACCAGCACACTGCCTTAATTTTAATCACTTGTATTTATTCACTCATACATTCGGCAAATATTGTACATGTACCGTTAAACCCCTACTTATCAGCCCAGAAAAGATGTATGCCTGTGTTGTCTTATTTCATAGTTTGTGATTTGGTAGAAATCCCAAACGTATACGCACCAGCCTTTTAGCAAATCCCTTTATCCAGAGCGACTTACAACTAATGCAATCTTTCAGTCAAGGCAATTGTGAGTTAAGGGGCCTTGCTCATGCACTGAACAGTGGCAGCTTGGCAGAGGTGGGATTTGAACCCTGGATCTTCTGGTCCATAGGCCTGTACCTTAACCGCTAAGCCACCACACTCCCTTGATATGCCTCATTGAAACAAAGGGAAACGTGTGTTATAGCATAAAAGAATGGACTGTGGTAGCCCAGTGGTTAAGGTGCAGGACTATGAACCAGAAGGTCCAGGGTTCAAATCCCACCTCTGCCAAGCTGCCACTGTTGGGTCCTTGAGCAAGACCCTTAACCCACAATTGCTTGAATTGTAAGACTGTATCAATTGGATAAGGGCATCTGTTAAATGCTGTAAATGTAAGAAGGGAATGTTTCTAAAAGAAAACATCATTTATTCATTACATTTTTTGTAAGGTAACTTTAGTCAGGCATCTCAGCCAACATTGCTGAGACGGTATGACATTGTCATTCACAACTGTCTCTGTTAAAGTGAAAAGAGAGTTTCGCAAACTGTTTTCTTTTGGCAGTATGCACTACTGGTTTGGAACATCTCCTTTTGATTGACTACCAAAAACCTCCCATTGTTCTGGTAAACAATAAACGCTGAGGCTCATTTCAAAAAGAAAAAAAAAAGCGATATGGCTTTCCACAGTAGGGGTCAAAAGTCTGAGAGCGCTAGTGAAAATGCTTGTTTGGATCTTTGTGGAGGACTCACTGCAGCAGGGTAAACACACCACAAAGCTTTGCAACAACTACTCGAAGATTAAAGAAGATCGTTCCTGACCTAAACCCCTTTGAGCAGTTATGGGGGCACTTGAAGACCTACTCTTTGGAATATAGTGCGATCATGTTGAGATAATCTGGAATGGATCAGATTCTGCACAAACGTTTAGTTCACAATATATTGGGTGTACGCTGTCATTACGCCAAAAGAGGGAACATGCTAAATTCTAGGGGTGGATAGTGAAAAGTACTTTACGATACGATTACCACGGTACATTGCGATACAGTATATATTACGATATTCCACATAATTCAATGAAAATGTAAAAACAGCTGAAATACATGTTAGTTTACAATCTGAATCGTCTTAATACATCACATTGATAATGCAGAGGACAAATTGAGTCAAAACACTGTACTGTGACATCTACAGGAGTTTACACGCCATTTAAAACTTGTTTTTCTGGACTGTGTCCGTACTGAAAGGCTTTAATGCAGGGACACCTGTACAAATTTTCAGCCCTCTTTCCTTGGCAGTATTTGTTCAGTGGGGATTTCTCCACCATTAGTAAAGAGGTTACAACTGGCTTAATTCCTATTCTCATCCATAATGCAAATGCCATGTCTATATTGACAGACTTTCTGACTAATGTGTATAGTTTGTTTAAGGCTAGGGATGCACCAAGTATCTGTATTAGGACCTATACTGGTGTAATACACACTTGATGTGTATCATTCACTATGTAATGTCACTCTAATAACCTGCTACATATCTGTAGGTGCACGGATAGTTATGACTACAGGAGAGCAGCCTCACTGAAAGTATTCTGGACATGTCTTACTGATGTACAAATTTCCATCCTCGTCCTGTTTCCTGAGGACTCGGACCCCCAACTCGCCACTGTTCATGGCACTCATGCATGATGACGTTTCATTTAGGAAAGCCATGAGATGCTTGCATGGGTATGAGTTTCAATCACACCAGCAACACTGAAATTGATCCCTGCCTGCTATTTATGCACTATATTCCACAGAACCCAGTCATTTCCTGGGAACCACAGAAAAAAAGAGCAGAATAACCCCACAGCTTCAATTAACCTATCAAGCACTGGGGTCAGTCCAGTCCATCTGGCTACTCACTTCCTCTGTTCTGACAGGACACCGAGTTCTCTTTTACTGTAATATGAGCTTTATTATGGGGACCACTCCATTAACAAAAACCCAGAGGACCACTTGAGTCCTAACAGCCTTGGTCCTAAAGACGCTGAAGCTTCAACACACCCACCTGAGACATCAGAACCGGGACAGTTGTGAAAAGGCCAAAAAATCCACACCGTGCCCGTTTTAAAGCCCAGAATAAAACATTTGGCTTTATATGAAGTTATTAAGAAAGAGAGCAAATGTAGGCACTTAGGTGTTAAAAAGAGGAATACCTAAGTGGTGTGCTCATGTGTGATGTTTGATCATTTATATATTAGTAAAAATGATATTTGTTTGTTTAACAACCAACATGTTTAGTTTGTCTGTTTAAACAATGCCAGTCATGACAAATTAGGTTAATCATACATACAAACTGACCTGTAACGCCCTCCAGATCAAAACAAATCGGGACCTTCTCAAGCTTGCCAGACAATTCGGATCAAACCAGCAGCCGCAGTCACTTGATGATTGCAGACCCAAAAATGTGCAGCAGATCTTCCGGTAAATGAAAAGCAGCTTGCTTCATCAACAGAGACAATAGAGGAAGGCGTAAACCATGCACGGCTGTACTACCTAAAACACAAAGAAAACCCGCAGCGCCTTAACCAGACCCTCATTCACCTTCTAATCCAACCAAACCTGAAATGTGGCCGCACTGAGACCTTAAACAAAGAGCCTAACCGCGCTCTCTTACAGATGCTATCCCGTTTGTAATGAAGAGTGAAAGCGCAGCAGCCCAAACCGCGCATATAATGCTCTATGGAAAGCCAATGGGTTCATACGCTGCCTCTCAGAATTTTCCCCTACGGTCACACTAGAGGGTGACAAGCTCCTGAAGTCAGTGAAGTGACTTCAGCTATATTATGATGCAGTTTAATATCCTAATCAAACCTGAGTGTCACTTGTAGCTCCTTGTCACACTTCGCTATAGAAAATAAACATACACCAAGAGCTGTGTCGCCCTCTAGTGTGAGCTGTAGGTTACACTGTTTTCACACGTTACTGGAGTCACTCAAATAATCTGATTAATAATCCGATAACAGTGGAATTGTTTTGTCAGTAATCCGATCAATGAGTTTATATGCACAATAATCAATAATGGGACTATTAATGGGCAATAATGCAACAAGCCGGTAATCTCACAGGTGGATTTGAAAAGAATGGTCATTTCCTCGAACATATACTGCGTTTCAGAGTCTCCACAAAAAGTTCAGTAGCCATTTTGCTCCGTTGAACTCCATGCTGGTTGGCACGGTGGTGCAGTGGTTAGCACTGTCGCATCACAGCTCCGAAATCCCTGGTTCGATCCTGCCCCCGGGCTCTGCCTGTTTGGAATCTACATGTCCTCCCACATTCCAAAGACATGTGTTAGGTTAATTGGTGTTTCCAAAGTACTCCAAATGTGTGTTCCCTATGATGGATTGGCACTCTATCTAAGGTCGTTCCTGCCCTGTGTCGCTGGCGAGGCACCGCCTTTAACGCGACCCTGACCAGAATTATACAAATGGTCAGCTAGCATCCCGAAAGCATCTCAGTGTGAGTGAGCACCTGTGAATCGCTACTGGATCCCATCTTGCGCGCTGTGCTACCGGTCAGGCACCCAGCTGCAGGCCTGAAATGGCTTAAGTGGGTATGGAAAGTGAGTGAGTCACTTTGTCACCCTCTAACGTGAACACAGGGTAAAGCAAGCGACAAGTAACTGAAGGAGTTAGTGTAGTTGATGTGTTGTTCAATAAATTACAACTAGCAAACACTGATCAGCCATAATATTCTACCTTCATTGTTCACTTCATCAGCTTCACTTTGCATATAGGCACACTTTGTAGTTCTGCAATTACAGACCGTAGTCCATATGTTGCTCTGTAGCCCTCTGAACCTGTTCTAGAATGGTCAAAACCCCCACAGATCAAAGTATTATCGTGTTGGTGGATTAGTCTCAGAACTGCAGTGACAATGATGTTAAGGTGGTGTGTTAGTGTGTGTTGCATTGGTATGAATGGACCATTACACCTACATACAATGGGGCAAAAAAGTATTGAGTCAGCCACTGATTGTGCAAGTTCTCCTACTTAGAAAGATGAGAGAGGTCTGTAATTTTCATCATAGGTACACTTCAACAATGAGAGACAAAATGAGGAAAAATCCAGGAACTCACACTGTAGGATTTTTAAAGAATTTAATTGTAAATTATGGTAGAAAATAAGTATTTGGTCAATAAATTTGGTTCAACTGAATACTTTGTAACATAACCTTTGTTGGCAATGACAGAGGTCAAACGTTTCCTGTAAGTCTTCACCAGGTTGGCACACACTGTAGCTGGTATTTTGGCCCATTCCTCCATGCAGATCTCCTCTAGAGCAGTGATGTTTTGGGGCAACACGGACTTTCAACTCCCTCCACAAATTTTCTATGGGGCGGAGGTCTGAAGACTGGCTAGGCTACTCCAGGACCTTGAAATGCTTTTTATGGAGCCACTCCTTCGTTGCCCGAGCGGTGTGTTTGGGATCATTGTCATGCTGGAAGACCCAGCCACGTTCCATCTTCAATGCTCTCACT
Source organism: Ancistrus triradiatus (assembly GCA_025084515.1). NCBI lineage: Eukaryota > Metazoa > Chordata > Actinopteri > Siluriformes > Loricariidae > Ancistrus > Ancistrus triradiatus. The sequence goes on along the minus strand of JAJAGP010000063.1, from coordinate 390,765 downwards.
GATGGCAGGAAGTTTGGCTTAAAATCTCACGATACATGGCCCCATTCATTCTTCCCTTAACACGGATCAGTCGTCCTGTCCCCTGTGCAGAAAAACAAGCCCCAAAAGCATGAGTTTCCACCCCCATGCTTCACAGTAGGTATGGTGTTCTTGGGATGCGACTCAGCATCCTTTTTCCTCCAGTTGAGTTTTTACCAAAAAGTTCTATTTTGGTTTCATCTGACCACATGATAGGACACTGACTCCCATCTGACTCCCAATCCTCTTCTGGATCATCCATATGCTCTCTGGCAAACCTCAGACGGGCCTGGACATGTACCGGCTTAATAAGCAGGGGGGCACGCCTTGCACTGCGGATCTGAGTCCCTCTCGGCGTAGTGTGTTACTGATGGTAGCCTTTGTTACTTTGGCCCCAGCTCTCTGCAGGTCATTCATCAGGTCCCTCCGTGTAGGTCTGAGATTTTTGCTCACCGTTCTCATGATCATTTTGACCCCACAGGATGAGATCTTGTGTGGAGCCCCAGATCAAGGGAGATTTATCAATGGTCTTGTATGTCTTACACAGTTGATTTATTCACACCAACCTTCTTGCCTATTGTAGATTCACTCTTCCCAACCTGGTGCACAATTTTCTTCCTGCTGTCCTTCGACAGCTCTTTGGTCTTACATTTACAGCATTTAGCAGGCACCCTTATCCAGAGCGACTTACAATTGATACCTTACAATCCAAGCAACTGTGGGTTAAGGGCCTTGCTTAAGGACCCAACAGTGGTAGCTAGGCAGAGATGGGGTTTGAACCCTAGATCTTCTGGTCCAGAGTCCAGTACCTTAAACGCTAGGCTACCACAGTCCCAGTCTTGACCATGGTTGAGTTTGGAGTCTGACTGTTTGAGGCTGTGGACAGGTTTCTATTATACAGATAACGAGGTCAAACAGGTGCCATTAATACAGGTAACAAGTGGAGGACAGAAGAGCTTCTTAAATAAGAAGTTACAGATCTGTGAGAGCCAGAAATCTTGCTTGTTTGTGGTTGACCAAATACTTATTTTCCACCATGATTTACAATTAAATTCTTAAAAAATCCTAATGTGATTTTCTTGATATTTTTTCTCATTTTGTCTCTCATAGTTGAAGGGTACCCATGATGAAAAGTAGGAGAACTTGCACAATCAGTGGCTGACTAAATACTTTTTTGCCCCACTGTATAAGAGTAACATTTGTTGCTGCACATTGTGTTGGTCATCTAATCCTTCATCAGTGCTCACAGGGCACTATTGGCTGGATATTTTTGGTTGATGGCTGCACAGCCCTCCATGTGCTCGCCAGAGGTAGCCTGACTGCCATTAGGTACCGAGATGAGATCCTCAGACCCCTTGAGAGACCATATGCTGGTGCGGTTGGCTCTGGGTTCCTCCTAATGCAGGACAATGCTAAACCTCATGTGGCTGGAGTGTCTCAGCAGTTCCTGCAAGATGAAGGCACTGAAGCTATGGACTGGCCCGCCCGTTCCCCAGACCTGAATCCGACTGAGCACATCTGGGACATCACGTCTCGCTCAATCCACCAACGTCACGTTGTACCACAGACTGTCCAGGAGTTGGCAGATGCTCTAGTCCAGGTCTGGGAGGAGATCCCTCAGGAGACCATCCGCCACCTCATCAGGAGCATGCCCAGGCGTTGTAGGGAGGTCATACAGGCACGTGGAGGCCACACACAATACTGAGCCTCATTTTGACTTGTTTTAAGGACATTGCATCAAAGTTGGATCAGCCTGTAGTGTGTTTTTCCACTTTTTCCAATTATGTGTGACTCCAAATCCAGGCCTCCATTGGTTAATAAATTTGATTTCCGTTGATGATTTTTGTGTGATTTTGTTGTCAGCACATTCAACTTTTGTACAGAACAAAGTATTCAATGAGAATATTTCATTCATTCAGATCTAGGATGTGTTATTTGAGTGTTCCCTTTATTTTTTTGAGCAGTGTATATTAAGGTAATAAGAGTGTCAGTGAGAGCGACGCAAGGAATATAAAAAAAAAAAAGCATACAAAAGCAACAACAGAAAATCGCAGTCAGGATTCTTTATTTGTTTTGAACATTTGCACTGACAGAAATAAGGTCTTTTTGTCAAGCGGTCATATTGACACAGAAAACAGGCAATTTCAGTGGAAATGAAAAGTTCTCCCTTAAATTAAACCATGTAGTAGTCACATACTAACCAAAGCTTATTTTACATTTCTCCAAACAGGTGTTACATAGGAGATCGTGACTTCTGTAGACTGGCTGGTTAAAATAGGAAAGACCAAGACAAAACTGAAGCATGTTCCATAAAAAGCAACCTTAAATCTGAACAGTGAAGGGACTGCAAAGAGAGCACAGCCTTAGTAACTGGGGGATGAAACCCTCCTGTCAGTGTCATATAGGAAAGAAAAAGACAATGCTGACGGTCATTTGCACTGCATCTAATAACCTTGAATCTCCATGGAGTAGAAGTGAAAGCGATCCTCCATAGGGCAAATAGCTATAAGGCTTGGAATCAGCTCGTGGTCGGTTTTCAGAAGTAACGCACCTCTGTGAAAAGCTTCAATCTCACATTTAGGAATGGTCCAGTGCAATACCATTGCACACAACATGGTAAACTCAGTGCATGGATCATCACACGCATTACAGCTCAAACAAAAATGAATTCCAGCCCCCTGGTATGGGCGGAGCTAACTGCAAAAACGATGACTGCAATACAAACAAGCTCCAATTCAATGCAGGTAACTCAAAATGTAAGTGAAAAATTAAATACACTTTGGCACTCGGGTGGCGCAGTGCCCTAATACGCAAGCCCACCACCGTGGAGAGCCAGGTTCACATTTCGGCAGTGTCCTTCCAGCATTACCAGGCATCTACCAGATGCAGCTGCTGGTCAGAGAGGGAAGGTCAGACGAGGATCAACCAGCCGTTGCTTACAGCACTGGTAGCGCAGTCAAGTACTGATCATTGAGACCAGAGTTCAAGTCTCAGCGGTGTCTCTGGCCTGGCCAGTGAAAATGAGCAGCCACAATTTGTACAATGGCCTGTGGCCCTCCTCTCTCAGCAAAAGGGTCGGCATGTGGCGAGAACTGTCGACAAGGATATGCTCATATCTAGAACAGGATATTAAAACGAACCAAAACGACCTCTACTCTTTTCGGATAAAGCTCAAGGTTGCAGGCTCAAACTCTTCGGCAAGTCAAGCTGCCTATTGTACCCAGTTAAAATTGTAGGATCTCCCATTTCCATTTATGATTCATTTGCGATAGCAGAGCTCTGGGCACCTGCCAATAAATACATCCTCACAGTAACTCTGCATGTTGCCAAGTATGCAGTCAATAGACTTCTTCAACCCATACTAACGTCAGAAGACAAATGTGGAGTTAGAGAGACACAAGAAAATGACTGATGCTACATTGTTTTACTTGCTATATTTGCAAGACGGATCCTAATTTATGCCACACTGACTCCTGGACTCTTTAAATGATTAAGGGTCGTTTCGATTCCAACTCCCTAACCCTCCCAAACCCCTTTCATAATACAGCATCTATTAAAATAGAGCCAAAAGCAACCGTTTCCTTTTTGTCTTTAACATTCCACATGTTCACAGCTGCGAATCGGAAAACGTAAAGTCCGATCTAACAGCGAACAAGCATTTCCTGATGGGTTTAGTGCATCTTAAGTCCAGTTAAAGAAGTTTTGCCTCAACACTGCATAGATAAAAGATTTACCCAGCAAGTCACATTGGAAAAGGTGATGATACGACCTACACTGGATGCCAGAACAATAAACCCTGTGGGCTACATTGCGGTGAATCAGGCAGGAGGTGAAACGTAAATGGAGTTAGACCTAAAAAAAAAAAAAAAAAAAAAGAAGAGTCATGTGCGCTGATGCAGGAAACTGGCACTGCGCATCAGCAAGAGAAAGGTGGCTCGCCCAGCACTGTAGTACCACAGTTAGTGCAAGTGCAGCTCATCTAACTAAACATTTGGCACTTAACTGCCTTCCGGTAGTTTCTCTATAATAGTATCATCCTTAAACCTATCAGAGACACGGCTGAACAATTTAGATTGAGGAGGGTGCAGTCTCAAACACCGACCTCATAACTTCTGATCGAACACATCAACCAGTGCACAAGCAAACACTGACAACAAGACAAATGGCAAGAGTAGCTGCAACTCACCTCAAATGAAGAGCATATGGAACATTTTCTTGCCATTCTAACATTCATAACATGACATTTCTACTCATCAACGGACACTCAAGACAAGTCTGGGAAGGAACTGATTGGAAAAACCGGCGTCCCCTTTAAGTATTCTTCACCGTCTTATGCCAAATCTAGTATCTCTGGCAGTGTTGTGTTGGGTTAAACTGTTAAAAAAAAAAAGTACACAAGTTGTAACCTCCGTGATGAACGGACAGGTGAGAGAGCAGCAACAAAGAAATACACAACTTCCAAACATTGTCTTGTTTAGCTCCAACAAGAATGGAACAGTTAAAAGGTTTTACCTTGAACACTTGAATGCAACATTCTACAAGTCTGTCATTATTTTTACCTGTGAAATGTCTTAAATCAGTTTGAACTTAAACTGAAAGCCTTAAATTTTCACTTGGAAGCTTGGGACTGTATGACAGCCTATTATCATCTGAAGATGTTTAGCAAGAAATGCCAAAGGTTACAGCATGGCATTGTGTAGATCTTTTCCAAACTAAGAATACTCAACAGACAGAATACAATACGTGTCACATCAGACGCACTGATCCACACGGATTGCCCCATAATTCTGGTAAGGACCTACTATCATTAATATTTGAACAAAATGATTCATTACTGATAGCCAAAAACCAAAACAAGGCAGCAAGATTCCAGCATTGTTTGGTCAGAAAGTCTAACAAGGCTTTAGGGAGGCAAACAAAAAAAATAATTACTTTACAGCATAGCTTCAGTGCTGACTTTGATCCCATTTGGCACTGGTCTGAAAGAAAAAAACCCAAAACAAACTCTCCACATGCTGCAGATTTTTCCCAGACAAGAAGAATATGTTCACCAGAAAGCAAAATAAGTACTGAAAGCTAATTAATCTGATTAAATCAGAAAAGATGAGCTCCAGGCAGTGCTGTTTTAGGTCTATTCTGAAACGTCTCGCCTCTGTATGTGGTAAACGTCAAATTAAAAGCAGCAGGTGTTTCGACATTAAACACACAAAGCTGGTATGAGAGCTTCCCTCAATGGAGCCTCAAATTCCATTTCTTCAACGTGAACTTGACATAGTTTGACAGAAAAAGAACAGGAAAGATATACTTAGTTCAGTACCGCAACGAAAGGCGCTCGCTCAGATTGACCTCCGACTGTTGAGGAATTTAAGGCAGGTTCCGGCTCGCTGGCCCTGTACGCTGAACCTGAAACAGTCTGCCTACAGTCGGCTTACGTTGAATGTAGCGGGATGACAAACTTGCAGCCAAAGGGCGAGTGGTACTTGATGCCCACTTCCTGAAACACTTGGCGTGGGACGCCTATGTCACACAGGTAGACACGCCCTGCGCTTTCAGGCAGCGGGAGCGGGAGCCCCAAGCACAGGGACCACTTCGCTTCCACAACCTGCTCCTGTCCGCTCACTGGAGGATCTATGCTGAGCACAGGGGCTCGGTTCTGATTGGCCCAGTCGGCAGCAGCTCGGTACCATGGCTGCTCCCTCAGGAACGTGTTCTCATGAGAGTCCAAGCAGTTTATGACCAGGTCCACTGGAGTATCTGGTAAATCTGTGGACAACATGACACAGGAACGACACGGGTGAAGCTCAGACAGTCAGCATGGCTATTGTGCTTCAGGTAAATGACAATTCTATCACAGTATATATATATACATACACACATACAGTGCCATTAACACAGGTAACAAGTGGAGGACAGAAGAGCTTCTTAAAGAAGAAGACGACGTTACAGGTCTGAGAGAGCCAGAAATCATGCTTGTTTGTGGGTGACCAAATACTTAATTTCCACCATGATAAACAATTAAATTCTTTAAACATCCTACAATGTGACTTCCTGAATTTTTTCCCCTCATTTTGTCTCTCATAGTTGAAGTGTACCTATGATGAAAATTACAGACCTCTCTCATCTTTCTAAGTAGGAGAACTTGCACAATCAGTGGCTGACTAAATACTTTTTTGTCCCACTGTATGTACATGTATATACACACACACACACAAATCAATGGCAAGTTAGCACAATCAATTAACCTTACATGCATTTCTTTGGACTGTGGGAGGAAACTGAAGCACCCAGAGTAAACCCACACAGACATGGGGAGGACATGCTACACACAAAAATGACCCATGCTGCTCCACCCTGGGGTTGAACCCAGGACCTTCTTGCTGTGAGGCGGCAACGCCCCCCCAGTCAGCCACCGTGCCGCCCCTCTCTCTCATGTATTATTGCTAAAATCAACTTCCACTCTTCAGCATTAAAATAATAAGGAGAAATGAGCTGGACTAGCATCAGGGTGTACTAAAATGCAGAATCACCTTTCACACTGGAAACCTGTTTTCCTCCCGTCTTACAGAACAATGTGAGCTCGCTGGTGATTGCTTCCAGCATCTTGACGAAATTGGGGAGGAAGAGAATGACTTCCACTTCGTGGTTGGCCAGGTGGCGCCCACAACTGATTCCCTGAGCTCCCTGTACGTGCGGTCCACACAGCAAAGCCACTGTAGGCCTCTGGTGCAAATTCTTGGGGGTGAGCCTACAAAAAAAGAAAAGGAAAAAAGAAGTGGAGATACAGATGGAAATTTTAGACTGTTCACCATTTTAACTGAGTTAAATGGTAGGTATGGCTGACAAGCTTTGTTTTGTGTGTAAAATATAAGAGCCTCTCGGTGTTACAATTGTGGTGTAAACCGGTTAATTAAGCATGTGATTATAAGGGTGCAACTTCCTTTAAAGTTCCAATTTCTCCTGGTTTGTACAACACAGGAGTCTCAGCCCTGATTTTGTGTTGCTTCTTTGTTCGTGGGGTTTTTGTTTATTAGTTTTGGCCTGGGCTCTATTATATGAAGAATTAAGGCAGTTCTCAAGGCAAAGGGGTGTCCAACCCAGTACTGGCAAGGTGGACTTAATAAAATGGAGAGCGCGTGTATATGCGCTTACTCTAAAAACCATAACAGTGCAAAATTATTTAGAACTAGGGATGCACCGATATTGAATTTCTTGGGTCGATACGATATCCGATTTTTGGCACATAATTGTGGCCGAAACCGATGTTAAAATCCGATAATTTAACCTTTCTGCATTTCAAATACAGTAAATCATTTTTGCAATAAAATAAAATAAACAATAAAACAGTTACTGTAAACACAAGGTGCAGTTCACAAAGAAAAAATGGTTAAATTCCATTTTATTTTTTTAACCTTCCTTTAAAAAGGTAGGAAACTTTCTTTTTTTTAAAGTCTTGAATTGTTACAGGCATCAACAAGAACAATTAAGTGTACAAGAAAGCTTATGACTGAGAAGCTCCAAGTATTATGAGTAACAGCCAAAAGAAAAATCAAAGAAGTATTCATATGTAAATATATTATAAATATCGGTTATAATATCGGCCAAAATTCTAATATCGGACCATGCCGATATCTGAAAAAAGTCCATATATCGGCAAATAATATATCGGTCGCTGATATATCGTGCATCACTATTTAGAACTCAGTCTTCTGGACCGTTATTCTTATTCACTCACCTGTTTGGGCCTCCAAGCAGTGTAAGAGCCATCTGACTGGCACACACACCCGTCATCTCCAGCCTGCGCTCCAGAGAGAGACCGTAACTCTCAGCTACGCTCAACAAGCGCTTGTGCAACTCACACGAGATACTGGGGACCACCAGCCCAGAGTCTTGGAATACAGGAAAAAAACATTATGGTTATGTTCTGACTGCAGGGCAAATTGGATTTCCTTCTCAGATCTGATTTTCAGACCGTATGTCAGCACTGCACAGCACAAATTCCCTGACTTGTTCATTTGTTGCCATAGCAACGATGCAACGTGTCTGATCTGAGCAGCATGCAGCAAGATAAAGATCATCAGTTAGGGGGTAATAGCATGGATGCTACACAATGGACTGACTTATATGAGGGCAAAGTCCAGCCATAGTTACAATCCATTATCATTTCTGTCTTTGCTTTGTTTTTAATGTTTAATTCTGCACTGGGACTGCTGCCCGGATACAAGCCTGTGCTCACAAGTTGAGCAAGACATTTCTTCTTATATGGCATTATTTCTCCAAATTTGTTTATTTTCAGTTGAATGGATGAATCTTCCAACGAGAGGACATGTTAGGTCATCACTGCTTAGGTACTATATCATGCTGAAGATCATGACAATTAAAAGACTCTTACCAGTGCTGTATTCTTTTGCACCAGCTTGAGGCACAATGATCTGTCTGTAGACAACAGGTTTTGCTTCCAGAATGTTCTCGTCATGGCGGTACCGCGAGGGGGTCTGCTCTGCAGGATTTCCCCGGGACCTTGCACCGTTACCTCGCCGATCTGACGAGTCGATCTGTGAGAATACAGCCGCTTTGTCGAAAAGAGCTAAATTCCCTTCAAAGTCAAAGTCCTCATCTAGAACATCATCCATTCCGTCTCCAAAACATTCGTCGTCCTTGTTCTTCATCTGTCCGTTCTTCGAGCCGTTCTTTTTCGGAGTGGCCTGATTTGGACCCCTACTGCTAGATGACCCTGAGAGAAAAAGAAACCATGTCATGCCATTCCAAGTTACATAGAACATGTCTGTAGTAACGATGTACCATACAAGTTTTTCCTCTTCTGATAGATACAGATCCAACATCAGTGTACTCAGAAACCCAATGCGTGACAAACCTGAACAAATTCTGCTAAAAGCAAAGAAGTTATTAAAGTTAAAGACAGAAAATTCCTCCAATTTGGCTTGTTTTGAAGCCAGGCCTAACCATGGTAGCCTATGTCTAAAGTTTACAACCAAAGTTACAGGCTACCTTCACACAGCAGACAAAGTGGCCCAAATCGGATTTTCTCACCAATTTTTTAGGCTGTTCACACTATATTTTCAAAGTTCCCTATATCCAACATTCGTCTGAACAATTCACGCTCCAAAACTGAAGCGCATTTATAAAAGAGCAATGCTTCACGTGACCCAGAGTAATCAAAATGTCAACAGTAACAGGCATTTCTTTAATAGTCATGTTCATCCTCGATAATATGGGCAGAGCAAGAACACACCCAGGGATTTGGAGCGTACTTGGTTAGATGCGAACTTAGAAATGGAACAGTGCTTGGGCTGCGACTGATGACGTTTCACAAGCACAGAAAAGTACACATGTTGAGAAACGGCCCATCAGATCGGGGCATCACTAGTCTGCAGTACATCCAGCCTCAACGGTCAAGTTTTTTTTCCCCCCCATCGCCTGATACAATAACATTCCGCAATAAACACTCTGCATGTGCGAGTCTCACTTAAAGAGTCACACCATTAAGATCTGTCAGAGCGATAATGCATCAGTCTGGATACTCACAGGAGTTGTGTCTTCGTCTGAAGGCTTTATTCTGGCCTGCCATCTCTACATGGCGCTCTATATAGCTCTTGGAATAGTGCTGTGATGGGGACACGCCTCCATCTCGTGGTCTTGGTTCAGGCTTGGGGACGGTCACTGGAGCACTGGTAACCCCATTCCCTCCACCTTTGTCCTTTCGTCCTGGGTATCCAGCCAAAGCAAAGCTCGATTCAGGAACACTGCGCTTTGCGACTCCATTGGAGCTGTTACGGATATCCAAAATTTTGAGGTCTTTGATGTCCATAGCACTGTGAACACATCGGAGGAGAATAATCAGAGTGCGGAAAATACTTTCATCCTAGGCGATATTCTAATCCTAAGCAGCAAAAAGTTTATACGGGTGAGTGACATTCCCATGTTCGTTCATCATAATTCTCTAAGATTTGCCTTAACAAGACATCATGAGCCCATCCCTGTTAAATCATCAGCGGTCATATTGAATCAGACACTAATAGTCTTCTTTTAGGTCAGTGCTACCAATTTCTGTTCAAGCTGCACTATAGAACCATGACAGACCGACAGGACTCATCTTTATGTATGGCGTGGAAGAAATTCTTTTATTTTTGATTTAATAGTTTTAATATGCCTACTGTATAATGTCCAATGATCCTTAAAAATGGATCTTTTCTTGGTTTGGTCAAGATTATTCGTAGCTGTTTAGTTCATTAGTGAATATTAAATATGAAAACTAGTTTAATTAATAAAAAGATGGACCCAGAGTGAACTTTTTTATTATGAATGTCATGTTTTGAATCTTGGAGGAATGCCTTTGTTTAAAGCTTTCTGAAGGTCAATGATAAGCCAGAATTCCAGAGAGAACTATAGTGGAACAAGAGCGTCCTCTAGCGTTCCTAGTCTGTAACATCCAGACAATGAATCGTCCAATGATACTCTGTCCAATAAGGTGTCGTTTTGTTATCCTGAATGTGTTTATACGATGATGTAGGCTTGATTCCATCGGAGTGTCCCGAGGTAAGGTATTTTGGCAAGGTAACGTAGAGGTGCTACTCAAGCACGTTACATTTTCATAATAAATGACTAAAATGACTACTGAACAACTTCTCAGAATGGTCTTTTGAACTGTCTGAATTTAACAGGTGATGTTTCCACCACAATAATTAACCTCTACACTCAACACTATTCCACTCATGCCTGTAACTTTGAATCTGTACATGGAGATGATCAGATTGTTAAGTTTAGTGTGTACATAAACATTTCAGATGGAATCTGCCATCAGAAAGATTTAATACTATATATATCTGCACGTGAACATAGCCAGGGTTAGTTAGCCTGGTCAGGACTGCAGCACCCAACTTTGGAAAACAGACATCCGGTCAGCCAAACAAAGGATTGGGCAGGGGTATCTGTTGCAGTCCTGAGGGACTCAAATATGCTGAAAGCAAATAGGGGTTTTCCTGCTACTCCAACAGCTGTTAGCAGGCCAATGAGCGACATCACTATGGGGCAAAAGTTTTGGGACGCCTACACTATCCATTTACATGAGATTTTATGACATCCCATTCTAAATCCATAGGCATTAATGTGGAGTCAGTTCCTCCGTTGAAGCTGTAACAGCTTGCCATTCTGTGTGTCTGGGAATTTTTTGCCCATTCACTGAATTCTCAGAAAAGTGTTGGTGAGGTCAGACATTGATATTGGATGAGGAGGGTCTGGCTCTCCGTTCTAGTTCAATCCAAAGGCGTTTGATAGTTTTGAAGTCAGGGCTATGTGAGGGCCAGTTCTTCCACACCATCTCACCCACCCATGCCTTTAAGGACCTTGTTTTGGACACTGTGGTATAGTAATGCTGGAGCAGAAAAGGGCCTTCTCCTAACTGTATATGTAATGTATCAAGGTATGGATGTATTTATCCCAGAGCACCTACCTGAACGTGACCTCAGGAACTGGACACTTGATTCCATTGTGAAAGGGCTGTCTGAGGGAGATGGTCTGGCTGGTCTGATCCACATACGACACTTCTCCTTGGTACACTCCCAAGGTGGGACCACAGTTGATGGAAACGAGGCTTCCTAACCAGTCTGCGGCCATTCTGTTATACAGTGACCTGTTTCAGACAAAGAAAGAGCTCATTACGAACTCAGTGCTATATTTAAAAATGCTGTATAGCTAAAGAGCCCGGAGACCATCTAGTGAAGCTCTGGATCTATGAACGTATAGAAAATGAGTTACAAAATACTTATTTACATTTCAGAGAACACAAACCTTCCTACTTCAGTCTTGAAAAACGGCTATGATGCATTACTTTTAGTTACAAAAACTGATTCAAAACCGAAGGAAAGCATCACAAACCGTATACTTGCGTACCACAGTGAGCCACATTAGCTCTCAATTAATATTGTGGATATTCTTACGTATTATCTAGTACGCTAGTGTGCTGTTTGTAACGCAGCCCAAGTTAGCAAATCTATAAGAGGCCTGAACAGAAAAACACCTAAAATATGCACTACGAAAATTTTACATTACGAGCGTTCAACGACAAGAAAGGTCGACATGTAAAAACACGCTTAAAACGTTTAGGGAAAATGAAAATATCGCATTAGAGATTATATGACGCTTTCGAGCTTTAGCTATTAAGGCTAGCCAGCTAGCTAACCACAGTTACTTAGCGACAAAGCTCACTTAAGACTACACCAGTTCTTCGAGAATTTTGCTTAATTTCGGATACTCACCTGTAACACAATTACTTATAAGTTAACACACAATGTTGTTTTTGATTTCTTTTAAATAATGCACTGGTAAAATAGCGTAAAGTGACTCTCTCGCGACTAACAGAACTTCTTACACAGCGCAGAGCGTCAGTTTAAAGCACCGTGTGTGCCCTGATGCCGCCCCCTGCTGTCCAGGACTAAGAAAAACACCAAGATGAATTCAAATTCACTCCGAAAGACCACCAGATTAGAAAAAGTTGAGTCAGTATGGAAAATGCAAACTCAAAAACTGTTATCAGCAGGGAGTCCAAAAGCCAAGCTCTGCCATGGTATCTCATTCACCAGCCAGGAAAAAATGTGCTGTGAATTTTCATAGTAAAACTGTGAATTGCTTGACAGTTCGCATTTTGATGGTATTTTGGCCACTTCATGGTTCTACTGTGCAATTTCATAGTACAACTGTAAACTTGGTGGACTATGGACTGACCATGAATTATTTCACAGTTCTACTATGAATTTTTGATGCAAATTTGGACACTTCATGGTTCTACTGTCAAATTTCGCAGTAAATTTTTTCCTGGTCATTTGCATTTCTGGGGCAAACATGGCTCGTTGGGTGCAGTTGTGGCTGAGTACCTGCAGCCAGATTCGGTTGTCATTCCAGAGCAGTGTGGGCTGAGGAAAAATGCATGTGGGGCCCAGAACGGGATTATCTCTTGTTTCATGTCAGGGTATATTCCCCTAGGTTGTAGCTAATACTTTGAAAGGAGCAAAACACAGCAATGACACATGCTAATGTTGCTTATCTGTAATTTGTGTGGCTGGGGTTCTTTATTTTTCATTAGTTCTTCACCTTTTTGTAGATTTGTTTCGAAATATTGTGATTTGTTAGTCTGTCAGACTTTACAACAGCCTGCATCTTTATTTATTTAGGCTATTTAAACTGTGATTTTATTCTCAACATATCAGAGCGTATGAATTTATTTTCTAAATACTGCGAACATATTACTTCTTATTTCTTATTCTTATTTTATTCTTTCTGGTGGTCAGAAAAGCCAAATGTAAACTGTAAAACTGTTAGCTTAGAAAAATTAGCTTGTTTTCTGAATGTTCGCTCTTCACACAGATAATAACCTATACTTCCGAACACTAGGTGGCGTGTTAACGTCGTCGATTCAGAGAGGAAGCTTGAAATCATGTGACAATGCGACAACAACAAACCACCTCATCCAACTATCACTGATTATCGGCTTCTTTGTTTTTCCAGCAATGTGTTGAATTTAAATTGATTCATATTTAAACGATTACATCTGACAGTCGTGCTTGGATTGACTAAAGCCAGACAGAAAGAGATAGTTAGACCTAATACATATGAAAACCACCCCAAACTGCTTTATCTGGTGGATTCTGTAATCATCTGGATATCATCGGAGGATTTCAGTATCTGGTATGTAATAATAAGAGTAATCTAATGATAACCTTAAAAAAAGGAAGTCCCTGCTCATAGGAGGAAGGAGGAGAAAGACAATTCAGATACATTTGTACTAAGTACAAATGCATTGCTGTAGCTTTGCACTACAGCTATGAGTCTAAGGTCCCTGTTAAAAACAGCAAAGACCAGAATATGTTGTGTTTTGGATGCTGCTATCCTGTTCAGTCAGCAAGACCATATGAGTTCCATGTTCCATGCTGGTCCACGTGGCTTAAGCTGATTAGTGCTGCTCTGGTGATGGTCTTACTGGTAAAGATGGTTGACCAGCATACAGTGGTGCTTGAAAGTTTGTGAGACCTTTAGAATTGTCTATATTTCTGCATAAATATGAACTAAAACATCAGATTTTCAAACAACTCCTAAACATAGATAAAGAGAACCCAGTTAAACAAATGAGACCAAAATATTATACTTGGTCATTTATTTATTGAGAAAAATGATCCAGTATTACATATTAGTGAGTGGCAAAAGTAGGTGAACGTTTGCTTTCAGTATCTGGTGTGACCCTCCTGTGCAGCAATAACTGTAACTAAACGTTTCTTCCTGTAACTGTTGATCAGTCCTGCACACCGGCTTGGAGGAAATTTTATCCCATTCCTCTGTACAGAACAGCTTCAGCTCTGGGATGTTGGTGGGTTTCCTTCACATTAGCTGCTCACTTCAGGTCCCTTCCACAACATTTCCATGGATTAAGGTCAGGACTTTGACTTGGCCATTCCAAAAACATGAACTTTATTCTTCTGTAACCATTCTTGGGTAGAACGGCTTTGTGTGCTTAGGGTCGGTGTCTTGCTGCCATGACCCACCTTCTCTTGAGATTCAGTTCAGTTCATGGACAGATGTCCTGACATTTTCCTTTACAATTCTCTGATATAATTCAGAATTCATTGTTCCATCAATGATGGCAAGCCGTCCTGGCCCAGAGCAGCAAAACAGGCCCAAACCATGATACTACCACCACCATGTTTCACAGATGGGGATAAGGTTCTTATGCTGGATGCAGTGTTTTCCTTTCTCCAAACATAACACTTTTCTTTAAACCAAAAAGTTCTATTTTGATCTCATCTGTCCACAAAACATTCTTTCCAATAGCCTTCTGGCTTGTCCACGTGATCTGTTAGCAAAAACTGCAGACGAGCAGCAATGTTCTTTTTGGAGAGCAGTGGCTTTCTCCTTTCAACCCTGCCATGCACACCATTGTTGTTCAGTGTTTTCTGATGGTGGACTCATGAACATTAACATTAGCCAATGTGAGAGAGGCCTACAGTTGTTTAGAAGTTACCCTGAGGTCCTTTGTGAACTCGCCAACTATTAACACTCCTTTGCTCTTGGAGTGATCTTTGTTGGTCGACCACTCCTGGGGAGGGGTAACAGTGGTCTTGAATTTCCTCCATTTGTACACAATCTGTCTGACTGTGGATTGGTGGAGTCCAAACTCTTTAGAGATTGGTTTTGTAACCTTTTCCAGCCTGATGAGCACCAACAACTCTTTTTCTGAGCTCCTCAGAAATCTCCTTTGTTCGTGCCATGATACAACTTCCACAAACATGTGTTATGAAGAGCAGACTTTGATAGATCCCTTTCTTTAAATAAAAAAACAGGGTGCCCACTCACACCTGATTGTCATATCCCATTGATTGAAAACACCCTGACTCTAATTTCACCTTCAAATTAACTGCTAATCCTAGAGGTTCACATACTTCTGCCACTCACTAATATGTAATATTGGATCATTTTCCTCAATAAATAAATGACCAAGTATAATATTTTTGTCTCATTTGTTTAACTGGGTTCTCTTTATCTACTTTTAGGACTTGTGTGAAAATCTGATGATGTTTTAGAAACATATTTATGCAGAAATATAGACAATTCTAAATGGTTCACAAACTTTCAAACACCACTGTATGATTCTGAGTGGATCCTGGCTCGCTACAGCTTTGCAGCACTTGTACTACCTGTTGTCTTTCTTCTACTTCTATTTTATTCTGGGTGTGCTAGCTACTTAGATTATAAATAATTTAGAGTGAATATTTGATTTGAGATAAAAGACTAAAGTAGACCATGCAGGCTGTGTTTGCTGCAGTGATGTTGCCAGGAAAGTGAACACTGATCAGGTTATACCCAACTAACATGGAGGCATGCGCTGTTTAATGTCGATTTGATCAATAGAAATAACAGTCTGTGTTATATATACAGTGGAACCTTGGAATATGAACCTTCGCTTCTTGATTTGATCAGTTCGGACCTTTTTCGGATAAAAATTCTGAGCATTGGTAAAACCTGTATATGTATGGCTCAGCCTCTGTCTGAAATGAATTGGATACTGACTTCTGGAAGAAATGAACTTCGAAGTATGAGTTTTCACTCTTATTCTGAATGACAACTAGTACGAGTGAACCCTTGTGACATCTGTTGACAGAAAAAAGAATTGCAGTCTCGAATGGCAGAAAACATGGTAGCGTTTTACTGTAGTCTTTGTTAGGAGATACAAAAGAATTACTGTATTGTACAGTACACTACTGTACTAAATGCTTTCATATTGTGTTTTGGTTAATATTATTGTTTAAAATAAAACACTACAGTGGTGCTTGAAAGTTTGTGAACCCTTTAGAATTTTCTATATTTCTGAACAAGTCCTAAACAAGTAGATGAAGAGAACCCAGTTAAACAAATGAGACAAAAATATTATACTTGGTCATTTATTTATTGAGGAAAATGATCCAATATTACGTATTAGTGAGGGGCAAAAGTATGTGAACCTCTAGGATTAGCAGTTAATTTGAAGGTGAAATTAGTGTCAGGTGTTTTCAATCAGTGAGATGACACTCAGGTGCGAGTGGGCACCCTGTTTTATTTAAAGAACAGAGATCTATCAAAGTCTGCTCTTCACAACATGTTTGTGGAAGTGTATCATGGCACGAACAAAGGAGATGTCTGAGGACCTCAGAAAAAGAGTTGTTGATGCCCATCAGGCTGGAAAAGGTTACAAAACCATCTCTAAAGAGTTTGGACTCCACCAATCCACAGTCAGACAGATTGTGTACAGATGTTGGAAATTCTTGACCATTGTTACCCTCCCCAGGAGTGGTCGACCAACAAAGATCACTCCAAGAGCAAGGCATGTAATAGTTGGCGAGGTCACAAAGGACCCCAGGGTAACTTCTAAGCAACTGAAGGCCTCTCTCACATTGGCTAATGTTAATGTTCATGAGTCCACCATCAGAAGAACACTGAACAACCATGGTGTGCATGGCAGGGTGCTATGACTATGGTAATGTCTGATCAATGTCCATTTCGGTCAACATCCTGTTTCACAGAGTGTAATGGGGACAGTAGACGATGCATACCTGTGCTGTCTTTAAATGTGTATTACTAGGATGTAAAACTTTATCTGCAAAGAGCTGGTGTATCTGTGGTGTGTCCACTTGTTTAAGGGGCACTGGTGCGTTAATGGTTAAGAGACGGTACCGTTTATTAGAGGTTGAGGATTCCAGTCCCTGCACTGACAATCTGGGGCCCTGACGAAGGATCTTAACTAACAGTTACTGGGATTGTATTCTGTAAGATTGTATCAGTTCTACGTTGCCCAGAAGTCCAAAGCACGTCTGCTATGAATGTATCTTTATTCAGAAGGTCGTCTGTCTTCAAGCCCCTGAGATATATCAGGTGTAGCTTCCACTTTGGTTAGATTGAAATCCTGTCCAACACCCATCTTTTTGCAAATAAGGTTTCTGACCTCTGTTTCAGCTATACCTGATCTTTACTTTTGTTTTGAAGCAGCGTTATGGATCCGACCGCCTCTGGTGTATTCTGCAGCAGGATGCTGAGCATGGTCAACTCTGAGGATGTAAACGCCATCATCCAGGCTCAGAGACACATGTAAGTTCAGCCCTGAATATTCGACACATCTTGAGAGTAGCACATTATTCCTGAAACTGTGGTTCTAATTGCCGTTGTAATTCTCTGTCAAGGCTTGACCGCTTCGAGAAAACCAATGAGATGCTCATTAACTTTAATGGCTTGTCCAATGTGCGGCTACAGCAGATGAACGATCGCTTTCTGCTCCACACTCGCACATTAATCGAGATGAAGAAGGACTTGGACAGCGTTTTTCGCCGAATAAGGTACTTAAATTGCGGTCCTAAAACTGGCATAAGATGTAAAGTATTTGATTTAGTGTTGGCGGTGAAAAGATCCCTGTTAAGATTCAGTCAGCGTCTGATTCTTAAGTGGATCTGTGTCTTATTATTAAATCAGGATGTTTAGAGTCAGGCTGTTCATTAATTACACAACAGAGTCCCTGCTTTAATCCCTGATTTGGTAAAGGGGTTGCATTTAGTCATTTATCATATCCAAAGCGACAGACCAATACAATCTTACATTCCAAGAAATTGGGGGTTACGGGGCTTGCTGAAGGATTTTAACTCTGGACCTTCTAGTCCATAGTCATGGATGTTGACTGGACATTAAAATAGTTACATAGTCTATGCTACTGTAATGTATAAAGTATAAAGGGTTTTTTCTTAACAAGAAAGTTTGTGGAAACGATACGTCAATGTGTCAGAGATACCACTGAAAACACGAGTGGAAGCATAAATTGCTATAGACGTTAAACGTTTTTCATAATTTATTGAAATTCATAATAATTATAAAAACTATGTACTGTTACGACCCTGTGTAGGGGAAAGTCGTAACACTTAAAGGTGTAATGAGGGACCTGATGCTTTTGTTTGATGGAAGCCCAAAATGCATTGATAGACAGTATTACGAACTACACGGAGACTCAACAAGTGATTGTGAACCAGTTTATATACAGTGGGGCAAAAAAGCATTTAGTCAGCCACTGATTGTGCAAGTTCTCCGACTTAGAAAGATGAGAGAGGTCTGTAATTTTCATCATAGGTACACTTCAACTATGAGAGACAAAATGAGAAAAAAATCCAGGAAATCACATTGTAGTATTTGGAAAAATAAGTATTTGGTCACCCACAAACAAGCATGATTTCTGGCTCTCACAGACCTGTAACTTCTTCTTTAAGAAGCTCTTCTGTCCTCCACTCGTTACCTGTATTAATGGCACCTGTTTGACCTCGTTATCTGTATAAAAGACACCTGTCCACAGCCTCAAACAGTCAGACTCCAAACTCAACCATGGCCAAGACCAAAGAGCTGTCGAAGGACACCAGGAAGAAAATTGTGTAGACTTGCAGCAGGCTGGGAAGAGTGAATCTACAATAGGCAAGCAGGTTAGTGTGAATAAATCAACTGTGGGAGCAAATGTAAGAAAATGGAAGACATACAAGACACGTGGGGTCAAAATGATCATGAGAACGGTGAGCAAAAATCCCAGAACTACACGGAGGGACCTGATGAATGATCTGCAGAGAGCTGGGACCAAAGTAACAAAGGCTACCATCAGTAACACACTGGCCGAGAGGGACTCGGATCCTGCAGTGCCAGGCATGTCCCCCTGCTTAAGCCAGTACATGTCCAGACCCGCTTGAAGTTTGGCAGAGAGCATATGGATGATCCAGAAGAGGATTGGGAGAATATCATGTGGTCAGATAGAACTTTTGGTAAAAACTCAACTCGTCGTGTTTGGAGAAAGAAGAATGCTGAGTTGCATCCCAAGAGCACCATACCTACTGTGAAGCATGGGGGTGAAAACATCATGCTTTGGGGCTGTTTTACTGCATAGGGGACAGGGCGACTGATCTGTGTTAAGGGAAGAATGAACGGAGTGGCCTAGCCAGTCTCCAAACCTCAGAAAATTTGTGGAGGGAGTTGAAAGTTCGTGTTGCCCCAAAACATCACTGCTCTAGAGGAGATCTGCATGGAGGAATGGGCCAAAATACCAAAACCTGGTGAAGACTTAGAGAAAACGTTTGACCTTTGTCATTGACAATAAAGGTTATGTTACAAAATATTGAGTTGAACTTTTGTTTTTGACCAAATACTTATTTTCCACCATAATTTCCAATTAAATTCTTAAAAAATCCTACAATGTGATTTCCTGGATTCTTTTTTCTCATTTTCTTTCTCATAGTTGAAGTGTACCTATGATAAAAATTACAGACCTCTCTCATCAAGTAGGAGAACTTGCACAATCAGTGGCTGACTAAATACCTTTTTCCCCACCGTATATCGTTTATGAAGATGAACTTGTTTTCTTGCAGCCTTGAAATAAATTAAATATAATGTGCATCTTTTTCCAGAACATTAAAAGGCAAGATCTCAAAGCAGTATCCTGAGGCATTCAGCAGTAAGTTTTCATTTGTTTTGCATCTGTTTTATATACATGATCCAAATATCCCTTGAAATAAATTCACCCAATATTACATATCCATGAGTGGCAGAAGAATGCGGACCTGGGATTAGCAGTTAAATGGAGGGTAGAATTAGTGTCCAGTGTTTTCAATCAATGCGGTGACAATCTGGTGAGAGTGAGCTCCTCGAGCTCCCTGTTGTATTAAAAAACAGGGATCTACCAAAGTCTGATCTGCACAACACGTGGAAGTGTGACATGGCATGAGCAAAAGTGATTTCTGAGGATCTCGGAAGAAGAGTTGTTGATGCTCATCAGGCTGGACAAGATTACATGGGCTCCATCCATCAACCGTCAGACAGATTGTGTAAGAATGGAGGACATTTCAGCTCTTGTTACCCTCCCCAGGAGTGGTCCACCAACAAAGATCACTCCAAGAGCAAGGCGTGCAATAGTTGGCAAGGTCACAAAGGAATCCATGGTAACTTCTAAGCAACTAAAGGCCTCTCTCACATTTGGCTAATGTTAATGTTCATGATTCCATCCTCAAGAGAACAATGAACAATGGCTCTCAAAAAAGAACATTGCTGCCCATTTGCAGTTTGCTAAAGATTGAATGGGCAAGCCAGAAGGATACTTGTAAAATGTTTTGTGCATGGATGAGACCAATGTAGAACTTTTTGGTTTAAATGAGAAGCATTTAGCATTCCAGAGTAAGAATCTTATCCCATCTGTGAAACGTGGTGGTGGTAATATCATGATTTGGGCCTGTTTTGCTGCTTTTGGGCCATGAAGACTTCCACCTTTGGTGAAACAATGAATTCTGATTATACCAGCAAATTCTAAAGGAAAACATTAGAACATCTGTCTGTGAACTACATCTCAACAGAACGTGTGTCATGTAGCAAGACAACAGCCGAAAGCACACAGATTGTTCTACCAAAGAATGGATAATGAAGAATACAATTTTGGAATGACCATGTTAAAGTCTTTATCTACATCCAATAGCAATGTTGTGGAAGGACCTCAAGTGAGCAGTATATTTGAGGAAACTCACAAACGTTCTAGAGCTGAAGCTGTTCTATATGGAGGAATGGGCTAAAATACCTCCAACCTGATGTTGTTTGACTTTAATTGGGTTCTCTTTATCTACTTTTAAGACTTGTGTGAAATTTTGATGGTGTTTTGGGTCATATTCATGCAAAATTGCAAAATGGGTTCACAAACCTTCAAGCACAACTGTGTATCAACCTCTGATCATATTGTCCATCAACAGATATTCAGGAGTCATCCAGCCTGGAGGAAGAGGATGACGAGTTCGACCCTGTCCCTCCTAGTGTGGCCACCACCACAGCCATGTCTGAGCAGAGTACAGAGTCATGCGACACAAGCCCGGACGTCATATCACCCACCATCAGCCGCTGTTCAGAGGAGCTTTCCCAGGAGAATCCAGACACTCCGACATCCGCCAGTCCAGAGAGAGCAGTGCTGCTGGACGAGGGCCCAGATTCAGCTGATATCTAGTCAGTTTGACAGGTTTTGAATTAGGTAGCATTGTGCCTCAGATTTATTAGCCAGTGTGTCTGACATCCATGTCATTTGAAAGGCTTGACCCGATACCAGTCCAGTCATGCTGAGATAATACTTTTATAGTGGTACATTGGTTCTTGACCAGCTTGGAACTCGTCGAATTCAGTTCTCTACGCATTTTGACCAGAAAAATTTGTCTTTGTTCTCATCGTTTGCTTGAAACTTGAAACTCGATTCATGATTCACGATTCAGTACACAATGGTTCAGTGATTCAGTCTCACAAAAGCTCCACTACCCTGAAAAGGATAGTACTGACAGCCAACCGACATGGAAATCCTGTCCTGAATCTCCAGAACCCAGACTGCAGTTAGCATTAGCAGCTATGCTAGCGCCGATGAGTTAATCAATAGAGTAAGTGTTTTGCTTTTACTTTTCACATTCAATCCATTACGCGATGAATTACATGAGATTTTTCAACACTTTATTATAAAATAAGCTTTGTGTTAATGACTTTGGCCAACTGTAGGTTAATGTAAGTGTTTTAAACATTAACTTATTAATCATTATTTGTCATAGGCTCCGCTATTATACACTTTAGACCGCTCTACCAAACACTCGTTAAACTGCCCGGTTCATGTTACATTTAATTTATGATGGATTTGTTGGAACATATCCCCATGGATATGTTCCAACTGGGGGTCTTTTCTGGGAGCATGGAACGGCTTAATTCAATTTACATTATTCCTTATGGGAAAAATTTGCTCGGTACTCATTGTTTACGTGTTTTCTTCTGGAAAGAATTAACAACGAGAACTGAGGTACCACTGTATTCAATATTCAGAGATAAACCAGGCTGTAACAGTGTTCACCAAACTCTTTTACATGTTCTCACAAAATGATTTATTTAAGTGTAACAGTTAATGTATATATTAGTTATTACCTTTTATTTGTTTAGGGATGTTTTGTTTGTTTCTGTGTGGGCATTATTGCTAAATGTGTTTTACCGCCACATGCTGCTTCACATAGTTTATTAAAATTTGACTGTTTTGACTGATCTTATTCTTCTACTGGGAGTTATTCATTTATTATAGTATAACAATTTCTGAATGGTTCAACCAGCATTATAATGGACTAATTACTCAACAACATTGACCAAGGCTTAATGATCAAGCAGTTCATAGAAAGACTACAGTGGGGCAAAAAAAGTATTTAGTCAGCCACTGAATGTGCAAGTTCTCCTACTTAGAAAGATGAGAGAGGTCTGTAATTTTCATCATAGGTACACTTCAACTATAAGAGACAAAATGAGAAACAAAATCCAGGAAATCACATTGTAGGATTTTTAAAGCGAATTTTAATTGTAAATCATGGTGGGAAAATAAGTATTTGGTCACCCACAAACAAGCAAGATTTCTGGCTCTCACAGACCTGTTAACTTTCTTCTTTAAGAGCGCTTCTGTCCTCCACTCGTTACCTGTATTAATGGCACCTGTTTGGCCTTGTTATCTGTATATAAAAGACACCTGTCCACAGCCTCAACAGTCCAGACTCCAAACTCAACCCATGGCCAAGACCAAAGAGCTGTTGAAGGACACCAGGAAGAAAATTGTAGCCCTGCACCAGGCTGGGAAGAGTGAATCTACAATAGGCAAGCAGGTTGGTGTGAATAAATCAACTGTGGGAGCAATTGTAAGACATTGGAAGACCTACAAGACCACTGATATTCTCACTCGATCTGGGGCCCCATGCAAGATCTCATCTTATTTCTTATCTGATTAATCCTGGTCAGAGTCGCAGGGAAGCAGGTGCCTAGCCGAGGGCACAGGGTGCCAATCCATCATACACTTGCACGCACTTTAGAAACACCACTTAACCTAACACAGGTCTTTGGACTGTGAGTAGAAACTGAAGCACCTGGAATAAACTCACACAGACACAGGGAGCACATGCAAACTCCACACAGTTAGACTTCGAGGCCGGGATTAAACCGGGGACGCCGGAGCTGTGAGGCGACCTCGCTAACCGTTGCCCAGACCGAAATCAAACCCCATAAAAAATTGTCTTCCAGATTTATATTACGTTTAGCAGACAACCTTATCCAGAGTGACTTACAACATATAAAGTCTTACAATCCAAGCAGTAAAGGGTTAAGGCCTTTAACAGATCCAACGCTGGTAGCTTGGTGAAAGATCGGATTTGAGCTCTGGACCTTCTGGTCCACCATCCAGTACCTTAATCATTAAGCCACCATTGCCATTGGAAAAGTACCTGATTTAACACCTTGTAGATCCACCTTTTTGTTTAATTGCAACTGTACACCTACTCATTCATGTAATTTTCTAATTAGTCAATGGTTTGACAACATTGTAATGTTTAAAATTATGCAAAAATGGGCCAGCAGCTTCAAATAATGTTCACGTCAGCTATTAGCCTGGGGAACATCTAACCATCCTGTGATTGTATTTAGAAAACAGTCTCCAGAGTTCACTCAAAATGGTGCAATGGTGAGCAGCAGTACTTCAGAAGGCAACACCATGTTAATGAGAGAGGTCAACTGAGAATGATAACCACTCTATACGATTGTCGTTAGCAGAAAGGCATCTCAGAATGCAAATGTCAAACTATGAGGTAGATGGGCTATGATAGCAGAAGACCACTTCGGGTTCCTCTTCTGTCAGCCAAGAACAGAAAGCAGAGGCTGTAGAGGACACGGGTTTACCCAATCTAGACAATTGGAGACAGAAAAATGTCCTGGCCTGATGAATCTCAATTTCTGCTGAGACACACAGATGGTGGGGTCAGAATTTAGTGTTGAAGACTTGAACCCAACTTTCCTTGTGTCAAAAGGTCAGGCTGGTGCAGGTGGAGCAATAGTGTGAGGAATGTTTCATAAATATCAATCAGTCAGCATTTGAGTATTGTCGCTCATGATATGCATCTCTTCATAGCCACGGTTTAAATGTCTTCCATCATGATAATGCACCATGTCAGAGAGCAACAGTCATTCCAACTGGTTTCATAAACATGACAATGATGTCAGAGATCTTCTGTTGCCTTCCCAACCGAACAACTTTGGAATGAGATAGAACTCCTCATGACAGTGCACTTGAAAAATCTGCAGGAATTGTGATGCAATCACTTCACTATGGAATCTCAAAAGAATGTTGGAGACTCCATGGCATAAAGAACTGACACTGTTTTGAGAGAAACGTGTTAGTATAGTGTTCCTTAGAAAATGATTGGTAAGTGTATATATGCCAATCCTGGAGAACGCAGTGCAGGTGTAAGCATTCTCTTGAATGGACACCAGTCCATCGCAGAGTCAGCAGGGGTCACTGTTGCAGCTCTAGGGAACAATCCCACGTATTGTTTATTCTTCCCTTCTTCCCCTTATATAGGGTCTCTGTTTTTGGGTTTTAGTATTATCATTTTGAGAAATGTTCAGTTCCTGTATTTTAAACCTGCATTACGTTCTGTGAAACAGGACGTTGACTGAAATATACATATTTCAATGTAAATATAAAGGGTATTTTCACAAGAAAACGACATGAAAACAATTTATGGAAATGAACAATAATTATAGAAAATACAGTAATGTACTATGACTATGTCTACGGGAAAGCCATAACATTTGAGAGAGATTATTTCCTGTTGTAATTTATTAGAATGTTTAATACCTCGGCCGTTAAAGCGAAGGGACATCGATCCTTAAACGGCGCTTACCTCTTTAACTCCTTGGCTCTTTACAATCGGCGAATCAGCGTTCATAGCGTGGGCAGTCACATGACATGTGATAGTCAGCTAATTGGCTCAAATTATGTTCCCAGGAAATGAATCCCCCTGATGACAAGCCAAGACTTGCTAGTGGACACACTTCCAGTTAGCAAACCGCGAAAAACTACGCATTAGGTTTCTTACAATCCAATTCGAAATGAACATCACTTAGCAATGCAAAGCGCCGTCTCAAATTCTTATAGCTAGCAAAGCCAGGAGCGAGGGGACAACTACACCTCCCATGATGCACCAGTGAGGAATCGTCACGACTCCACTTCAGGCTCAAAGCTCCTACCGATTTCATCAGGCAAACATTTTTCAATTTCACTCCATTTAAATGTTCTTTGGCGTCTGTATGAGAGGGTTATGCTTGTTTTTGGAACGCTGAATTAATCATGAATATTTAAAGCGGCATCTAAAGGTAGGTGTGTGACGTTTGCTGAGTAGCTTTACTACTACAGTGCTGTATGGGTAATTGCAGTTGTTCGCTAGCGATAGGATAGCTGTAACATTACAGCCTGTGCTGGTAGCCCTATACATGCTTTTATTTTTTTATGCATTTATTTGAGGTTAATAGGCTGTTGGTGTCGGTCCGGTAAATAATTCGGAGGTACTTTTCTACACGTTTGTTAGTAAGAAGCTAATGAAAGTGAGCTAATGGTAGTGAGGAACCTCGCTGTTTTAAGTTGACAGGCGTTTAATGGTTGTGCTGTGTCTAGATACAACACGGTGACCCAATTAAATATTTCTTATAATCTCTGGATTAGTTAAACAGAAGCTTTCCATTCATGTTTTGTTTGCTTGCATAATATGTTGCTTTATTACGTCCATTTGTAGTCGTAACTGGCTTATCATGTCCATATGAGTCTAAAGAGCAATAGACGTGCGTTACAAGTAATAGCCTAATTTTTGTACGATATTAATTGTGATTAAATAATATATTTTTAGACGCCGATCTCTCTCACTTTAACCACTATTCCAAGTGGCCTCCATGGTCTTATAAAACCTAGCATACAGTTTGATATGGAAGTGAAATAGAAAAACTATTCTCGCAACCATTGTGCAGCCTTTGGCTGAATTTGGTCATTCGTCTAGCTGTATTTAATTTGTGTTTAAAGGTCGTAATTGATAGTATGGTCAGTGGTTCATGCCTGTTGTCCTACAGCTCCAAGTGTCAAGTCAGTTTTGTTGTCATTTCAATAATATATAGTGTGTACAGTGCACTGAATTGAGACAATATTCCTCCAGGAACTACAGGTGCTATCAGTGACACAAGACTACAAGAACTAACTAAGTCGAGTGCACTTGTGCAAACCATGTACAAGATGTACATTTACAGCATTTAGCAGACGCCCTTACAGTTGGTACAATCCAAGCAATTGTGGGTTAAGGGTGTTGCTCAAGGACCCAACAGTGGAAGCTTGGCAGAGGTGGGATTTGAACCCTTGACTTTCTGGTCCAGAGTCCAGGACCTTAACCGCTAAGCTACCCAGATGTCCAAGTGCAAGACAAAATAGGTCGTGCATATACTAAAGTAATTGTAAAGAGTAACCTTACCCAATATACAGTTCTCTTCCTAGAGGGATTTAAAGTGCCCATTGTGTGTAATCCTGGAAGTAGCGTACCGAAGTTCAGTGATGAGGGTTCGATTGCAGATACCCAATTTTGAGTCCCACTGCCTGTGTCAAGTCAAAAGTATGTCTGTAGTGCTTTTTACAGTAGAGCACTGTCTCAAAGCAGCTTTACAACTATCTAGTCCCCAAACCCTAACTGAGCAAGCCTAGGGCGACAGTGGCAAGGAAAAACTCCCTAAATGTTGTAAGGAAGAATCCTTGGGAGGACCAAGACTCAAAAAGGGACCCAACATGGCTTGGGAAGCCTAGATGATGTATGTAAGAATTAAACTTAGTTAATTAATAAGTTTATAGTAATAGTTTAGGGACTGTGGTAGCCTGCCGGGTAAGGTACTGGACTATGGACCAGAAGGTCCAGGGTTCAAATCCCACCTCTGCCAAGCTGTCACTTGAGCAAGGCACTTAACCCACAATTGCTTGGATTGTAAGACTGTATCAGTTGTAATTCGCTCTGGATGTAAATGTAAGGTTAAATGCACAGAAGCTAAAGAGAAAAAACAAATGGAGAACATAATTAGAAAATACAATTAAAAATAGTCTGTAATTAATGAGAGAATACAATATTATGAAAGATAAAATGGAGAATATAAAACTGTAGACTATAAGACAGTGTATATATACAAATAAAATAATACATTATAATAAAATAGAAGATATACAGCTATAGAATGTAAGACAGTATTACAGGTATGAGCCTTTTAATGTCTATCTTAGGTAAATGTACGTAAAGATATTTACGTATATTATACGTAATATTTACGTATGTAAATATAAAGGATATTTTCACAAGAAAACTGCACGTGAACGATACGTAAATGCGGCAGAGATCCCGCTGAAAACTCGGCTGGAATGATACCATTGACACAGCATCCTTAATGCCACTGCATTTTTAATTTATGGAAATTCAGAGTAATTACAGAATACACACTTATGTACTGTAATGACCCTATGTAGGGCAAAGCCATATACCACTTAAGAGGATGGATGGACCTGATACGTTTGTTCGAGGGAAGCCAAAAAGGCATTGATAGACAATATTACGAATACCTTGCCTACTGGATTGGTTGTGATCAGTAATTGTTTGACCCTGAACAGTCTTGGTTGTCATTATAGCAAGTGTACATAGCCATGAATCCCAAAACAAAAGCTTGGTGATTGTCAGCAACCTGTTCGGATCCTCTTTTCTTCATCTTTGCAGCCAGTCTGAACCAATCTCTTTCACTCCACACTTCTTACGAGTAGGACCATTGCAGTTCAATCTACAAACATAACCCACATCAACCCTGTGAGCAGGATTGCAGTGTATATGTGCTGCCATTTAACTGATCAATTCCCTGCAGGTTCATGAGGGTAAGTCGTGGCCAGTCGCTCCAAAGATGCGGAGGTTGTCTCGAAAGAAAGCGCTGAGTTTGGTCAAGGAGCTGGATGCTTTCCCCAAGGTTCCTGAGAGTTATGTGGAAACCACTGCTAGTGGTGGAACCGGTAAGGTTTCTTCAGATGTCTTGACTTGTCCGCTTAATTTCACCTGGATGTAATGGTACCATTAAATGTCTTCTCTTCTCAGTGTCTTTGGTAGCCTTTACTGCGATGGCACTGCTGGCTTTCTTTGAGTTTTTTGTCTATCGAGACACATGGATGAAATACGAGTATGAAGTGGACAAGGATTTTTCTAGGTGAGGATCAGAGAATGTTTCATGGAATTTAACATTAGAAAGTCAGATAAAGGAGCTGGATCTCTGTGTTTTTCTCTTTTGCAGTAAATTAAGAATAAATATAGATATTACAGTCGCCATGAGGTGCCAATGTAAGTATGTTTATTTTCTGTAAATCCTTTGTAGTTCAGTTTCACTTTAAGTTTAGTGCTTGGAGGTGCTGCACACACCCAGTTCTTCAAATTCAGTACAGTGTCTTTAATGGTCATTTACATTCCCAGAGGTTTGCAAATGCCCTTATCCAGAGTGACTACCAACTGTCCAGAGCAGTCCAGGGTTTTGCTGTAGAGCTCAAGAGGGCTGAAATTTACAACCTTCTGCATAGAGTTTAAAGCCTTAATTAATGAGCCAGCGTTATGTATCTAACCTAGAAGTTCACCTTTCTGTGATATGGACCTGATATCCGTCTTCCACAAACTAGCTGCTTTTCATAGTGACAAATTATACTGTGTGACATGATATTTGCAAGAAGTAGAGGGTTTATGAGCCGCCATTGGTAGCTTGGTCATTCTGGGACTTGAGCCCTTGACCTACAGGCCCAGTACCTTACTACTAAGCCACTTCTTATATCAGGCATGAGAGTAGCCTGTTTTATTATGGATGGACCAGAAGTTAAATTGCTGGCTGAATATTATACTGATAAGACTAAAGGAGATAGGAGGATCACCTTTAGACTTATGATTTGTGTCTCGGTACAGCGTCTTCTGTGCCCGGAGCACTAATCAGAACAGTGGATTATGTTCTGTTAGGGTTCTGTTGTAGTCCAATAATAATAAGCTGAAGAAAGAAGAATAATAAAATACTGTAGCCTCCCCTTTATGCGACCAATATGTTCCAAGAGCTCTTTTGTAACCATTTGTTCCTCTAAATGAGGTCCATTTACAAAGAGAAACACTGCTATCGTAAGGATACTTGGTACACGAGAGAGTGAAGCGCAATTTGAGATATTTGACATAAAAAAAACAATGGAATGACTCATTGTGATGCTACCCAGAGGAAGGAGTTCTTAGTTTAGATGGAATGAGCTTTTGCAAGGCTTAACAATGCTTTGGAAATGGAACAGATTTGGCAGTCAATTAAAATCTGTATATGCATTTTTTAAAACCTTTTTTATATTTTGTTTTTGCTATCTTCTATGTTCGCGTAAAAGGCAGGATTGCAGTAAATTATTATAAAGGACTCAAAGTTGCAAGTGAGATGCAGGCAGTGCTCATGCTTTCCTTTAAAGTTACTATTTTGAAGGCATACATGCCATTTCAGAGTGCGCCAAATTCGAGCATTGTTCCATAAGCTCGGTTTGTTCACTATCTGCAGTCATCTCCGCTCTCTGGTCCAGCCTGATGTTCGTCATATTTGTCTTTTTCTAATTCGGACAAATATTTGAAAGTGTCTTTTTCGTTTTGTCCTTACTATGTATTATTTGATTCCTGCCATATTCAGTCAAAGTGTATTTTATAACTCTAGCTGGTGAGATGTTACCGTCCACATGTACCAGTTTTAGTTTCTGTTTTTGGTAAGAGTCAAATTGGGAATTAAATTATTTAAAATAACGGATCAAAATACATAGTGTTTTCGACATATGGCTTCAGTTTAAAAAAAAAAAATACAAGATTATCTAGTGTAACATCAAACACAATGCTGTTTTTACCATAATGCTCATGGGACTGTGGTAGCCTAGTGGTTAAGATACTGGACTCTGGAGCAGAAGGTCGAGGGTTCAAATCCCACCTCTGCCAAGCTGCCACTGTTGGGTCCTTGAGCAAGACCCTTAACCCACAATTGCTTGGATTGTAAGACTGTACCAATTGTAAGTCGCTCTGGATAAGGGCGTCTGCTAAATGATGTAAATGAAATGTAAAATGTAATATCTGATCCCTTCCTGCTTGGTATGATCTCTGCACAAACTGAGATTCCCCTGTTGATTAATTGAGGTTATGTCCAAGCCAGTATGCGTACTGTTAAACATTCTTACCTATTCCATTTAAGCATCCTTTTATTTTGTGTCTGTTCCTCTAGTTGTGGGTGCAGACATACTGGACTTGGCTGAGACTATGGTAGCATCAGATGGCTTGAAGTATGAACCGGTGAGACTTGATCACTACTGACACAGTGTATTGTCAATATGCTGGTGTACATTACATTTACCTTAGAGTAAATTATCTATATTATAGTGTTGTAGATTTGATCCAAGGTTACCTACATTTCCAACTATTAAAGAGCCAACTCAAATTATTCAGTGGAGAAGCAGACAATCTATTTACTGCAGGACTTAATGAATCCCAGCTATAAGAGCACAGGAACACAGCAAACAGTCGTGTGAAGTACCAAGGAACTGTGGCTTTGCCATCCTTTATATACATTCTTGCAGCTTCCTGTTTTTAGCGAGATACCAATATTTAGCTTTGGATACGCCCCTTTTTCCTCTGTGCTGAAGATAATTGAGGCGTAGGCTGTCTTGTTCTCTTTTTTTATATATATAATTAATTTAATACACTGCTGTTACCTTATTTGGTCATTTCCTTGTACATGTTAGCCTCATACACTGCCTGGCCAAAAACAGGTCACACACACTAATATTTCATTGGACCGCTTTTAGCTTTGATTTGCTGTGGCATCGTTTCCACAAGCTTCTGCAGTGTCACAACATTTAGTTCTACCCAGAGTTGCATTAATTTTTCTCCCAAGATCTTGTATTGATGATGGGAGATTTGGACCACTGCACAAAGTCTTCTCCAGCACATCCCAAAGATTCTCAGTGGGGTTCAGGTCTGGACTCTGTGGTGGCCAATCCATGTGTGAAACTGATGTCTCATGCTCCCTGAACCACTCTTTCACAATTTGAGCTTGATGAATCCTGGCATTGTCATCTTGGAATATGCCGTGCCATCAGGGAAGAAGAAATCCACTGATGGAATAACCTGGTGGTGCAGTATATTCAGGCAGTCAGCTGATCTCAGTCTTTGGGCACATAACGCTGCCAAACCTAGACCTGACCAACTGCAGCAACCCCAGATCATAGCACCGCCCCCACAGGCTGGTACGGTAGACACTAGGCATGATGGGTGCATCACTTCAGAAGTCTCTCTTCTTACCCTAATGTGGCCATCACTCTGGAACAGGGTAAATCTGGACTCAGCAGACCACATGACCTCATTGCTCCAGAGTTCAATCTTTCTGCTCCCTAGCAAACTGAAGCTGTTTTTGCCTTGTAGCCTCACTGACAAGTGGTTTTCGTAAGGCTACACAGCTGTTAAGTCCCAATCCCTTGAGTTCCCTTAGCATTGTGCATGTGGAAATGCTCTTACTTTCACTATTAAACATATCCCTGAGTTCTACTGTTGTTTTTCTGCAATTTGTTTTCACCAAACGTTTAAATGATTGCCGATCGCCATCATTCAGGATTTTGTTTCCCAACCACATTCCTTCCTTGAAGGTGATGTTTCCTCACTGTCCTTCCACTCTTTAATAACGCATTGGACAGATCTTAGTAGTCTCAGCAATCTCCTTAGATTTTTCTCTGCTTGATGCATGCCAATAATTTGACCTGAAACAGATTAGCATCCTTTCCACGACCACAGGATGTCTTTCGACATGGTTGTTTAACAATTGAGAAGCTACTCGCTGCTTCAGTTAGCATTAAATAACTTGTTGCCAGCTGAAACATAATCACCAATGAAGTAATTATCTGATGGGAGGCTCTTACCTGTTTGCTTAGTTAAATCCAGGTGGTGACCTTTTTTTTTTTTTTGGCCAGGCACTGTATTTTCCATGGGCATGCATGCCAGAGGTCTTTGACAAAACACTTAGATTTTGTCATTCATTAACTAAAAATGCGCCACAATATTTTACAGGTTGTGTTTGAGCTTTCACCTCAGCAGAGACTATGGCACAGGTAAGCCAACATCCTGTCTTACTGCAGATTGACCTTAAGCCTGGACTGTGTTTCCATCTGAACAGGATTGCTAAGGCTTTGGGTGGTCAGATGTAGGGGTGGGGGATATGGCAAAAATATCATTTGATGATTTATTTTTGGCTGGAACACAATGCACTGTATCTGTCAGAGTTATTTTAGTTTTTAAGACTAAATTGCAACTGAATACAGCATCCAAAGTAATTTCTGTACTAATGATAATACACCTCCATGTCATAACTAATATAAGCCATTTAGGATTGTAGTTTTCAAAAAAGAAACTTTTATTAAAGTGCCCTGCATAAACAAAATGGTAACCGTTTTAAAACGTGAATACCACCACTATGTTGTAGGTGTCCACCAATAATAATTTTTTTTAATAAAATAAGTGTAGTTCCACCATAAAGTGGCGAAAGTACTGGTTGTGGTTGTTTTTGGGTTCATTCATCTATTTATAGTGCTTGATTTTGATTGGTTTGTTGGATTTCATATCCTTGGCCCGGTAAAATGTCACAGCATGTCCACATGGGTTTACTCCAGGTGCTCCAGTTTCCTGCCACAGTCCAAAAACATGAGTTGGGTTAATTAATTCGTTCATTCAGCGCCTTATCCACTTATCCTAGTCAGGGTTGACGGAGAGCCGGTGCCTAGCTGGCGACACGGGGGGGCGAGGCAGGGACAACCCTAGACAGGGTGCCAATCTATCGTAGGGCACACACACTCACATACACACACTCACACACTAAGGGGCACTTTGGGAACACCAGTTAACCTCTTTGGAATGTGGGAGGAAACCAGAGCACCTCGAGAAACCCAGGCGAACACGGAAAGAACATGCAAACTCCACACAGGCGGAGCCCGGAATCGAACCAGGGGTCTTGGAGCTGTGAGGCAACAATGCTAACCACTGCACCACCGTACCGCCTGTTGGGTTAATTATTTTCTCTACATTGGCCTAGTGTGAGTGTGTTCTACAGGTATTGATGTGACCTTGCTGATGTCAAAAGTAGCCATTGTTGCTGATGTGACATTAAATAAACAAACTTAAATTTTTTTTACTACTTATCAACTGTATAAAGCCATTACCATTGATTTGAACGACACTGCTTTAGCAATTTTGGGTTTGACACATTTTTTCCCCCAGGAGTGTACACTGAGGGTGTTGGACAGGTTATACGTGCCAGACTTGTCTTTTGCAAACAGCTTTTTTGTGTCATGTCAGTTGTGAAAAATGCAAAGCAGTTTCATATCCAAATCAGTTCAGGCTCCTGCTTTATCAAATAAACACGAAGATTGCGAGATGAGCTCTTGAAGAGAGAGGCGTCTGGTTGGGATGCCATGTCAGCATTTTTATGCAGAAGTAATAAATGGAGATTAGCGTGATGGTTATGAATGACGGTTCTGTTCAGGTAGACTGTGGAGGCATTTGTATCGTTCGCTTTGTTACGGTCTTGTTTAGGATGTAGGAAGTTAATGACCGGGTTTTCTAAATGTTAGTGAGTGCATTTATGTGAACATGAACTCTTGTCCTGCTATGATCAGGATGAGCTGTTCTGCCTGACAACAGAGCTCTGATTGGCCAGTCTGATTTTAACGTAGCCGAACAACGCAGAAAATGGAACAGGTTCTGATTACAAATTTTACGCAGCGCCACAGTCCGTCAGATTCGGACTCTGTGTAAAGGAGGGCGTTAATATACAGGTGTTCTTTTTCAAGACTTGACGTGTGTTTTTTCATACAGAAAAATCGGATTCGGTGTGAAAAGGCCTTACGGATAAACATGCACTGAGAAATCCGACTACTGGGATAAAATCCAGCTCTCTATCGGATTTCTTAATCTGATTTCTAGGCCTTAATCTGATCTGAGAAATAAGAGTATGATGTTTTACTTGTATAATCAGATAACTGCAGAAATCCTAAGGTAGTTAGTGCAGATAAATGCACTCGGTGATTTACCTAAATACAAATTCTTGGGCAAAACCGATACCACGTTTTAAACACAGTGAGTGCAAATTCGTAACCGAAAGATGTTTGAGGTTTTTTTAATGATGTACAATTTATATCTATAATAGTCATTATAGATGCCTCACAGAAAAAGCAAGAGAACAAAGAACTTTACTGATTACAGAAGTTCCATAACTTCTGCAATCAGGTTCTTCTTGTACCTGCAGACACTCAGAGGCATCTTTGTGTTTAATGCTCTGACAGATGTAGTAATAAATGTCAGTACTACTTAAATCAAAGTAATAAAGTTAATCCGTGGCTTCCTTCTTCCTCCAGTACGCTCATGCTGATTCAGAACAAGCTTCAGGAGGAGCACTCGCTCCAGGATGTCATCTTCAAGAATGTGATAAGAGGAGGCCCCACTGCACTGCCCCCAAGGTCAGCCTGCTCTCTGCTCGTTCGGGGCACAGTTTAAGGCACTGCTTCTCTTAACTGACCTGAAACCAAGATGCTGTGAAAGTTGAAACTGGTGGTTTTCCGTGTTTTGCAGCTGGTTTGGCCGAAACCTTGTACCAGGTATTCATTAGTAAAGCTTATTGGCGTTGTGTTTCTTTCCTGTTCTCAGAGAAGACAGTCCCACACAGCCACTCGACGCATGCAGAATACACGGACACCTCTACGTTAATAAAGTGGCGGGTAATTTCCACATCACAGTCGGCAAGTACGTGGTGTTCCCCTGCTTCAGCTTTTAAAAAGTATTTACATGACGTAACGTTTATAGAAAAACAGTCACATGTTTATTGTAGTGCAGTTTAGCCGTTTGGTTTGTGGAAGTTTACTTGCTATATTAAACAGTTTTAGTAAACAGACCTTTTTATTAATCAGTGGCCTAAAGCAAGTCTTCTGTAATGTAAAGGAAATCTAGAACTTAAACAGAGAAGGTGTAGACCAGACTTCCATGTTAAACAAATGCATATGAAGGATTAGAGACCAAAATTCGTTGAAAAAGTAAAATTCTTGACAGAAACAGTTAGTTAGGCTGGGTTGCTGTCCTCCACCAGCCCTGGGGTTCAATCATACCTGTTTGGCACCTGCCCAGACCATAAGGCATGGTACATATTGCACCACCCAAGCACCTAGCAGAGGAAGAGATTAAATAAACGTGGGACCTGTGAGAGGAATAAATGGTTGTATTTTCCAGTGGTGCACAGCTGGGGCAGAGTGTGTGAGTGTGACTGGGATGGAAGCTGGAAGGCTGGAACAGATGTGGCAGATGTGACGGTTATAGGCAGTAAATCAAATATCAAAACGTAAAAGTTGGCATTTTGTATCCACGAATTCTGCGTCTGCGGATTTGAAAACCAAAAAAATGCAGAACTTAACTTTGAGCTGAGCACTACTCTAATTCCACACTAATTTGGTGCTGGTCCTGGTCACGCCTGTCATTGGCAGGACTGGTGGAGGGTGCTGACGCAGAGTTGGGGGTGGCGGCTATTCAGAATTTGAGTTTCAATGAAACGACGATTTGGAATGTGAGAGGAAACCTGAGGAGACCCACAAAGACATGGGGAGAACATGCAAACTCCACTCAGGCAACAGCCAGAACTCGAACTGAGGTCTGTGGAGCTGTGCGGCTGGGACTGTGGTAGCCTAGCGGGTAAGGTACTGGACTATGGACCAGAAGTTCCAGGGTTCAAATCCGACCTCTGCCACTGTTGGGCCCTTGAGCAAGGCCCTTAACCCACAATTGCTTGGATTGTAAGATTGTACCAATTGTAAGTCGCTCTGGATAAGGGCGTCTGCTAAATGCTGTAAATGCGGCATCACAGAAGTGATTGCTTAGTGGTTAAGGTGCTAGAATGTGGGGAAAACACGCGTTTAATTAGTCTTTTATTAACCCTGTACATATTCTGACCAACTCTGAAACCTGACCTTTTTGCTATGAACATTACCAACTTGTAACCATGGTGTTAAACAAATAAACTAGAATGTGGGTCAGGAGGTCCAAGGTTCAAATCCCACCTCCACCAAGCTGCCACTGTTGGGTCCTTGAGCAAGGTCCTTAACCCACAGTTGCTTGGATTGGAAGGCTGTATCAAGTGTATGTTACTCTGGATAAGAGTGTCTGTTAAATGCCTAAAAATGCAAATGTAAGCAGTGTTGAAAAGTCATAATTATCCACCGTGTGAAATGAGAACTGAGTCATTCTGTAATTGATGCACATTTCCTACTTGTATTTTGTTTGTATTTGACACTTGTCACATTGTCCAAACACCAACATTGAGTTCATGTTGACAGGAATGTGTGTTCTGTATTACAGGGCCATCCCACACCCTAGAGGTCACGCTCACTTGGCTGCTCTAGTCAGCCATGAAAGTAAGTCTGTCAAAAAATGGGTGAACCCCCCTCAATTTGGATACACTTCTGTTTTAGCTTGGTTTTCAATATTAAAACAGTGATATGTTTACTGCCATATTGCCTACATGCATCCTTTGAGTTTAGAGCTTTTCTGTTTAGACAGAACTGAGACATCCTGCTTTTGTTTTTATCCTTAATCCGCAGCATACAACTTCTCGCATCGAATAGACCATTTGTCGTTTGGCGAGGAAATCCCAGGCATCTTGAATCCACTCGATGGCACGGAAAAAGTGTGCACAGAGCGTAAGTGCAGCTTGACAAACCGGTTTTACAGCACAGATCCAAAAGCATGCTACTAAGCTTACTTCATATTCAGCATATTTAGCTTACACCTTCCAGAAATCATTTACCAGCTTCTGTTCCTGTCCTTTCTACCATTCTACCTGTTTTTCTTGCTGCCAGATAATCAGATGTTTCAGTACTTCATCACCATTGTACCCACCAAACTGGAGACCTACAGAGTGTCTGCTGATACACACCAGTACTCTGTTACAGAACGGGTAGGTTATGAAATGACTGCTTTGGTTTCTGTACGGACCTATTTCATAGTGGTGTACTGAAATTTTGGATGGAGAACTTTTGTTAAGCTGGGTCAGAGTGGAGATTTGAGGTTTGTTTAAGTAATATTTGCCAAGGTGTTCGAGAGCACCTCTGAGAGCACTGTAGCGAATGCCATTCTTTGCTCAGGTTTTGGCCACCAAACTTTGTAGTTCTACAATTACAGACTGTAGTCCATCTGTTTCTCTACATACTTTTATTCCCCTTAACTCTGGTCTCTAATGGTCAGGACCACCACAGATCAGGTACTATTTGGGTGGTGGATCATTCTCAGCACTGCAGTAACTCTGATGTGGTGGTGATGTCTTACTGGGTGTTGTGTTGGTATGGGTGGATCAGACAACAGTGCTGCAGGAGTTTATAAACACTCTTCGCTCACTGTCCACTTTTAGAGACCTTCAAGATATTGTAGTCGGAGACAGTGGCTCGTCTGTTGTTGCACAGTTTGTGTCAGTCATCCTCTAATCCTTCATCAGTGCCCACACAACGGTGCCTACAGGATCCTGGTGGCTGGACATTTTGGTTGGTGAACTGTTTTCAGTCCAGCAATGACCATGAGCTGTTTAAAAACTCCAGCAGCACTGCTGTCTGATCCACTTATTCCAGCAAAACACACACTAACACACCACCACATCAGTGTGACTGCACTGCTGAGAATGATCCACCACCCAGATAGGACCTGATCTGTGGTGGTTCTCTGGAGGTTCTGACCATTAGAGAACAGAGTAAAGGGAAATAACAAATGTTGTAGTGGAAACCAATAGGGGAGAGTCCAAGCCAAGACTGAGATATAGAGTCTGAGTTAAGACCAAGACTTTTAGTAGTCATGTTAGTAAGCCTAAAAGTATTAATATTAATTATGTTAAAATGGGAAGGTTGAGCATCTCTGTCAACAAGTTACAGACAGCTTTAATCCTGGCCTCATTAACCAAGTGATTATTGACTTTTTTCCTCACGCTGGATCTACAGGACACCCTGTATATAATCCAGTAAATTATTCCGTAGCGCTAATGAGCTCCTCTTGACAGGAACGGGTGATTAACCATGCAGCAGGCAGCCATGGCGTCTCTGGAATTTTTATGAAGTACGACCTCAGCTCGCTCATGGTGCGAGTGACAGAACAGCACATGCCACTCTGGCAGTTTCTGGTGCGTCTGTGTGGCATCATCGGTGGCATCTTTTCCACTACAGGTACATGGGTTCATCGTGTGTTATTTTGGGTCGCTCCATGGTCCTAGAGATCTGAGTTATCCTCTCCTGTATACCTATGTGGTTAGAATGACCAGGTCTTCTTAAATGTTGAAATTGAATCAGGTTGCTTTTGGAAAATGACAGTGTGGTGTGTTTGATTAATGCTCTCTGTTTGTCTGCTCTCTGGTCAACTCTTAGGAATGCTGCACAGCATGATTGGCTTCGGTGTCGATCTCGTCTGCTGTCGCTTCAAACTCGGAGTCTATAATCCCAAGCAGGTCAGGTTTTAGAGTTCTTAAAGTATTGACATTGTAAAAGCAAAACATCCCAGTTTCACAGGTTTCAGTATGAGGTCTACTAATATCCTATTTTTTATGGCAATGCTGCAGTGTCAGTGCTACAGTCTTTGGTAAATACTGGCAAGAAAATACATTTAGACTACTTGGGAGCAGAAAGTGGTGAAAGTGGTGTGTGAAATCCAACATTCTGGCTGCAACCCAATTTTTAGACAGATTGACTGTAGATTACAAGGAGCCAATCCAATCTGTCTACACTAGATTTTCACAGAAGTTCTAAAAGTAGATGAAGAGAACCCAGTTAAACAAATTTTAAAACAGGAACAGTAAAACAGAATTTTAGCCCATTCTTCCGTACAGAACAGCTTCAACTCTGGGATATTGGTGGATTTCCTCACATTAACTGCTCACTTCAGGTCCTTCCACAACATTTTGATTGGACTTTGACTTGGCCATTCCAAAACATGAACCTTATACTTCTTTAACCATTCTTTGGTAGAACGACTTGTGTGCTTAGGGTCGTTGTCTTGCTGCATGACCCACCTTCTCTTGAGATTCAGTTCATGGACAGATATCCTGACATTTTCCTTTAGAATTCTCTGATATAATTCAGAATTCATTGTTCCATCAATGATGGCAAGCCATCCTGGCCCAGATGCAGCAAAACAGGCCCAAACCATGATACCACCACCACGATGTTTCAAAGATGGGAGAAGGTTCTTATGCTGGAATGCAGTGTTTTCCTTTCTCCAGACGTAACACTTAATTTTTAAACCAAAAAGTTCTATTTTGGTCTCATCCGTCCACAAAACATTCTTCCAATAGCCTTCTGGCTTGTCCATATGGTCTTTTTCAAACTGCAGACGAGCAGCAATGTTCTTTTTGGAGAGCAGTGGCTTTCTCCTTGCAACCCTGCCATGCACTCCATTGTTGTTCAGTGTTCTTCTGATGGTGGACTCATGATCATTAACATTAGCCAATGTGAGAGAGGCCTTCAGTTGCTTAGAAGTTACCCTGGGGTCCTTTGTGGACCTCCTCAACTATTACACGCACTTGCATTGCTCTTGGAAGTGATCTTTGGTTGGTCGACCCCACACTCCTGGGGAGGGTAACAATGGTCTTGAATTTCCTCCGTTTGTACACAATCTGTCTGACTGTGCATTGGTGGAGTCCAAACTCTTTAGAGATGGTTTTGTAACATTTTCCAGCCTGATGAGCATCAACTCCTCAGAAATCTCCTTTGTTCATGCCATGATGTACTTCCACAAACATGTGTTGTGAAGAGCAGACTTTGATAGATCCCTTTCTTTAAATAAAACAGGGTGCCCACTCGCACCTGATTGTCATCCCATTGACTGAAAACACCTGACTCTAATTTCACCTTCAAATGAACTGCTAATCCTAGAGGTTCACAAACTTTTGCCACTCATTAAAATGTAATATTGGATCATTTTCCTCAATAAAGAAATCAATGACCAAGTATAATATTTTTGTCTCATTTGTTTAACTGGGTTCTCTTTATCTACTTTTAGGACTTGTGTGAAAATCTGATTTTGTTTTAGGTCGTATTTATGCAGAAATCTAAAATTCTAAAGGGTTCACAAACTTTCAAGCACCACTGTAGCTGCTATAATGACATTGCTGGTGTGTCTGTCTGGCTCAAACTGGATTAAACCCATCTGCCTGTCTGAACATGGCCTAAGTTTCAATAGACTGTGTGTGTCTTTATTCTGCTATTGCATGAATGCAAGTATGTGCTGCATCATGTCTTTTCAGAAGATGTCAGTTTGTGTATATATACAGCCATGATCTGATGAAGGTCATCTTTATCGTATAGGTTATTAACCTACTTAATCCTTGCCAGATACTCTCATATAAAAGACAGTTTCTCCTTTCATACATTTGAGCGAGAAAGTGGCTGAGTGAATCAATTCCCTGTATGCAGCTTTACAGTGAGAGAAGATTTTATCTGCCTTAAATTGTAAAAACTATAGAAAATCAATATGTGGTGGTCAATGCTGATATCAATTAATCAATGTATGAGAAACACTGCAGTATTTTGGCTATTGATCAATGCCGGTACACTACATTTTGTCATAGCATTACTAAGTATGGTATATAATATGGTGTATATAATATGTATGTTTTATCATCTATGATGATATTTTATCACTCGTTTCCTTACTTTTAAATTTCCTTCACTGTTACTCCCATTGATGTCATTGGAAAGCAAAAAGTAATATCAGAGATGGAAGGGTCAATCGGCTGTGTATCGGTATTGACCAAATGTGTGATCGGCCAATATTTCTCTAAACCCCCTGGGCCACAGGTCCCTGCAGTTCCTAGATGAAACGCTAGATGGGAAAATGGATAACTTTTGACTAAGGGACTAAAATGGCAAAAGAAACCCCATACTGTCTTCAGCTGCTTGTGCGCGTAGTTCGCTGTAAATAGTTATAAACCAGTTTAGACCATGGCTGCATCCGAAATGGCATACTTAACCAGTATGTACTATATTCCACTCGGTGGGTAGCACTGTCGCCTCACAGTGAGAAGGTCCAGGGTTCAATCCCAGCTGGAGTGGTCTGGGTCCTTTGTGTGGAGTCTGCATATCCTCTCCGTGTCTGTGTGGGTTTACTCTGGGTTACTCTCCAGTTTGCATCCACAGTCCAAAGATGTGTGTTAGGTTAATTGGTGTTTCTAAGTGTGTGAGTGTATGTGCCCTAAGGTGGATTGGCTCCCAAGACCCTGACCAGGATCAAGCGGATAAGAACGTGAATGAATGAATTAAACACTGAATACATTTCTGCATCTTTCCAACTTGCCATTATTTACACTTATCGCATAGAATTAACTGTAAATCCGAAACACTAATCCTTTTGAAGCCTTGCTGACTTATTTCAAATTGAATCCGAGTTGTAACTTTACTCCACCATGTTTCGGTAGGTCAGTATTTTTGCCGGTCACGTGAACAGCCAAACGCCTCTGCTGTCCGAGAACGGGCTCGCTACCAACTCGGCGCCGGCTCCCCATTCCTGATAGTCAGTCCTCCACCTGAGACACAAGCACACCACAGGACTGAAGTACCAACCAACATGCCAAAGCTGCTGTTCTCCACATCTCAGCCAGTGTGGTACTGTGAAGGGCCGTGTCCTCTGAGCACATACCTGTAACTCAGGCTCCAAACAAAAGTGTTGGTTTGCTTTCATTAACAACAGGACCTTTTATTGTTTCTGTCTGCCGAAATGTTGTCATCATGGTAACAGTCTGGATAGTGTGTGCTCCAATTCAGCACTGTACGGAGACACGATACATTCTGAAAACCTCCAGCCTTCTGTTCATTGCGTGTAGTTAGTTTTGGCACTAGTTCTTCTCTGAGACCAGCCTGGTTTTAAATGGTGTCTGATTTAACGTGAGTCTCTCTTATTTCCCTTCACAAACCCTTGATGTCCACATAAAATTGGTCACCGCTGTTGCTCAAACAAAAATTTTCTCTAAATTGACCCCAGTCAGAATGTAACCCTTCAGTGACCATCCACATTCAGTCATGTTGTGAGAAAGGTTTAGAAGAAGTTATTCGCAGCTCTTAAACCAGCAATAAAATCTCTTTTCCCTGTACGCCGTCAGTTTAAAGTCGAAAAATCCATTACTTCGCAAAAGTTATGGCAGCCCTGGGTCAAATGACGTGTTTTAGAAATGAAAAGAAGTTAATGGGGAGCACTCTGTGACATTTCTGCACACTATATTGCCTAGATTTTACATTTGCAGCGGTCAGCAGACATCTTTATCCAGAGCTGCACACAACCGAGCAGAGCAGTTCGAGTCTCGAGTCAAGGGTCCAGCTTTGGCTTGGCAGAACTTGCAACCTTCCAATTTGTAGTCCAGAGCATTCACTACTGAGCCTCCTCCGTCCAATTCAAAGCATGTCCAGACGTTTTTGGCAGCTTTTCATATAACTGGTGTTTTTGTTAATTGACATTTTTTCATCTCATTATTAAGCCTCTACTGGAATTAATTTGGGTGCATCCTGGATCAGACGCCAGTTCAGGGCTCGCTGGAGCAGCATTCCCCCCAATCAGGCCTCTCCTCCCTCAGAAACAGCCAGTTATGCATGTGTGATGCCAATCCCAGAAAGCACGACTGGCACTCGAACCTGGCTGTTGTTGGTTGTCTGTAGAGATTGGGTTTATTTCATAATACATATCAATTTGAGCAGGGCTGCAAAAATGTGGCCGAAGTGTGAAGCCTTAGCCAATTTTAAGTGTGTTTGTAGTACTTACAGTAGGACAGATCCATAACACCAATGCCAAATTACAAATTATTAGCGGAAAGTCATGCAGACAAACACGAGTAACTTGTTTCTAAGTTTCTAAACACGTCAACCGAGTTAGAACAGTCTCCAGTCCAAACGTGAGGTAACAGGCAAGCGAGAACAAACACAACGGTTGCCAGATTTGAGAAAATTATTAGAAAAACAAATGTCAAAAGAAGCGAATTGGTTAAAAACAACCTAAAAGTCCAAAACAGGTGACATAGTAAAATAAAAAAACTTGCATTAATATTGGCGAGACAGAGACAAGATCAGGGAGCGTGCCAAAATAACTACACTTTAGAAACAAGCCCCAAAAACCTGCAACCTGCACCTACCAATATTTGTAAGCAACTTGTGGAAAACTAAGCTGAAAATCGCTTGGAATAAGTGGAGCTGGCAACCGTCATGCACATGCTCTTGCACAACTCCCATCTTTGCCCAGGGTTGACTAGCTGTTAAGGTGACCGTGCTGATTGGCTGTTTACATCTGGAGTAAAAAAAAAACCCTGATTTTTATTTCTTATGATTTATTGTAGTAGTTAAGACCTTGGTTGTGAAAGGTCATTGATCGGTTGGTTAACTGGCGCTTACCTGTATACGGATATGCACAGGCAAGAAAAAATAAGTCCCAACCTGCACAACTATTACAAACATTTTAAGTACTGTCTCATTATTTAAAACAGGAAGTACTGTGCTAGTATGCGGTTTGAGAGAGGAGTTTATCTGGACACCCAAAAACAGGCCAGCAGTATGTTTTCATACATAATTATGCTAATAATGTCCTTGTTAATGTAGCCTTAAACCGTTTCAGCTGTACTAGGACTTTTGTAGAAACCCAAGTAAGGGTTCATGTCAAATTATCTTCAAGTTAATCAGGACAAACCACAAGAAGCGTCAGTTCCTGGCAGTATTTTAATCAGTATGGGTTGCATATTGTATACGTTTAGTCATTTAGCAGATGCTCCCACCAAGAGCTACTTACGATACGGAGTTACAATCCAAGCAACTGTGCTCAAG
This sequence comes from Ancistrus triradiatus, assembly GCA_025084515.1. Lineage (NCBI taxonomy): Eukaryota > Metazoa > Chordata > Actinopteri > Siluriformes > Loricariidae > Ancistrus > Ancistrus triradiatus. The sequence continues at coordinate 346,442 of JAJAGP010000063.1, read as the reverse complement.
GGCCCCAACATTGGCAGCTTGACTGTGTTCGGACCTCTGGTCCGCAGTATAGTATCTTAACCGCTGTGCCACCGCAGTCCCAGCATCCATTATTTTGATGCATGTGGTTCTAGGGATCAACTGTTGTCACTGTTTTTCAAATCCGAAATGATATTTGTGTCAATGATTAGCTGAATAGTGTTTGACCCCAAAACAGGACAGAGTGCCTAAATGGATGGCCATTAAAGTTGCAGTCAGTGATTTACATTTACATTTTAGTCATTTAGATGCTGTGGCTTATAACCAATAGAATTTTTTAATCTAAGCAACTGTGAGTTAAAGGCCTCGCTGAAGAACCAAACAGTGGCAGCTTATGAGGTGAGATTTGATCAGCAGTGGCTTGGTGGTAATAGCCAGCTGCTGGAAACAGCGTTTCCTGAGGGCCTGGGTTTGACTGCCAGTAGGGGCTTGCAATATTAAGTTTGGGTGCTGGGTTTAGAGAATGGTGTGATAAAAGGTGCCCAAGTCAAGATGGTCCTGTGCCCATGCCCAGTGAAGTCCTGGTCAGAGTCCAGACCCAGACTAACCACCTATACCAGCATGAGTTGAGATAACATAGGATGCTTTGCCTTTGCTTTGGTTCTCCTTACATTCTGGCAGCTTTCAATAAAATGTGCTGGCAATAATGTAGCCACTCCTTAATTAGTGATCTGCTATTTCAGCTGCATTGAGGTTCATAATGTAGTGTGAACAGGGGCAGTAGAACGGATTCAGAATCAAATGGGTTCCCAACTTTGATTTGACTTGAAGAGGGCTGACCTTAACTCCAGGAATTTTTGAGAAGACTTGGCCAGCAGAGTCAGGGCTTATAGTCCAACACTGATGGATCGCCTCACCTCACAGTTATGTTCCAAAATCTAGTTGGAGAACCTTCTCATAAGAGTGAGAACTGGTCAGCAAACTAGATGTGTAGCAGTCGAACTCCATACCAGTACCCATTGTTTAGGACATGGATAGTGTTCAGATGAAAATCTTAGGTCTCTGTTAAAAAAACAGACACTTTTAAAGTTCTTAAATAATTAGCAAGAAACTTAGAATATTTACATTTATGTCATTTAGTAGAGGCCCTAATCCAGAACGACTTGTAATTGATATAATCTTACAATCCAAGCAATTGTGGGTTAAAGGCCTTGTAGAGGTGGATTTTGAAGGCCACCACAGTATGCGATAGCATTTCCCTTTGACTTCCTTTAAATACTGAAGCAATGTGGGTCAGCTTGCAGACGGTCAGTATTGGTCCACAGTGCGCTGATGGTTCCAGACAGCTGATGAGTAGTAGAAAGTCATTTCCAACCTAGTTTGTGTTTAAGATAAGACCAAATATCCTCTACAGGGTTTAAATCTGGACTCTGACCAGGCCAAAACTGGAGTGTGACAGACTTCTTCTCGAGCCACTTTGCACTGTAGGCAGGACCATTGTCTTATTGAATGCTGATGTCTGGTCATTTCTGTTAGGAAAACAACTTTCCAATTTTAGGAAGCCTTCCTGTAATATTCTCCTGTATTCCAAACTGACTTTTCACAGTGAAGCAACTCATGATTACCAGCAACTGAAAAGGCTGTGTGGTAGAGATGCAATCAGTCGTCACCAGCGTCACCATACATCTCAAATCATTGTTCATCAGTCCATACAACTCGCTGAGTGCTCAACCCCTCTGAGTCTATACTCAGCCAAAAACGTCATTCCGTCTCGGTTTGTCTCGGACAGCAATGGCTTTTTAACGCATCAGCTAGACACGAATCCTACATAACCCAACTGTTTTTCTTAAATGAGGCTTGTTTTTTGGAGGATATTTTGGGATTGGCTCTTTTTATTTGCTCTAGAGTATATATACGCCTTTTAATTTTGTGTAAATTCTGAATGAGCCCCTGCTATAGTCACACTGACGTTTGGATCTTGAGTTGGATGAATTACCTGAAAAGTGACCACACATTTAGTATTCATTTGAAACAGAGTCCATCTTTGATCAGTAAAAGCCATGATACAGAAGCCAACATGGTGTCTGGACTCAGGTGGTGCAGTGGTGTAACACTAGCCCACCACCTTGGTGAGCCAGGTTCGAGTCCGGACAGTTGACGAGTGGCTGTCTGAGGAAGGGCAGGCCGGACAGGGGGATCATTCGTGCTGCTGCAACAATGACCCAAACCCAGTCCTGTGATGGGCTGGCACCCCATTCAGCGTCTATCCTGCGAGTTCTGGAAATATCTGGTGTCTGTTTATTAAGTTAACTAACTTTTAACTGGACTTTTAATTTAACACGGATAAAGTCCAGCCCCTGTAAAGTCTGACATCACTCACCCAGCTTCAGTTTGACAGGCCTAATCCAGCTGGGATTAAATGATTATGTGATTTGTTCCTACATTTGATGAACTGTTTGTGCTTGTCTGTTTGAGTCCGTTTGAACCGGATGCAAGTGTTATAAAAGCTCACTTTCTTGTTTTCTCAGTCTGTCCTGTTTCTCTAACACACTACACACTTGGCTGTTATTGAACAGGAGTGACACTTTAATGCCTACAGAGTATCACATCACCTTTTGTTTATAGGACAAGTCTAAAATACTAGCAACTGCATACCACATTTAATCGTCAGCCACACCAAGCAACACACAGGATATCAAATATGGCTCCTTCATTAAGAGATTTACAAGGTTGTGCAAAAGTCTTAGGCCACCATTAGATTTGTTGTTTTAACAGTGGTATAATGACCATATATAACATATTGTCACTCTTTTGCACTGATCTTCCGCCCAATCTTTTTTATTCCCCTCCCAAAAAAAGTGGTTTATTGGCTGATACCCTTACAAAAAGACTGAAGTTTCTTCAGACTGTAAAAACATCAACGTCGTATCCTGATGAAGATGCTGCTATTGCTCAAGTGTAAGGGGAAGTCACACTAAATACTTGCCACTGTAGCCTACAGAAACTTTTTCTGCTTTCTTTCAGTTTTTATTTAATACCACATACAAATTTCCTATATTTTCTGGTTGTATTCTAATAAAGAGACTGAGAAATAATTATATATGGTCATTAGACCATTGCTAAAACAATGGTATATCTAATGGTGACCTAAGACCTTTACTCAGGACTGTACATGTCTATAAAAAAGTTATTTGCCTGTAGATTTGTGTGCAATGCATCGATTTGTTCAGCCCTGCCTTAACCCATGAGGAAAAGGCAGGGTTGAAACATAAACCAAATAAAATGTGGTGTTCTACAGGTGTTCCTCTAGAAATTAGTGGGTTTCATACAAGTCCTTAACCATCTCCTCAGTTCTTCATCAGGAACACCTGTTCAGTCATGCAATCATCCAGTCAGCCAATCATGTGGCAACAGCACAACTCATAATTAATGAAATCACTGAGATACAGCTCAAGAGCTTCAGTGATCCAGGTGACTGTGACTGGTTTTGGGTTGTCATCCCTTAATAAGGAGGAATGTTTCAGAACATTTGGTTGTGTCTCTAAATCAGAAGCTCTGGTGCGGTTTCAGCATCATCTGAAGAAAATGTCTCTGAGTACCTGCAGAGCTTCACCATCAGACTTGCTCTCTGACTTGTCCAGCTTAGACTCTGCTCTCTTCTCTAAACCGCCCAACTGAGCTGGAGGATGCTTCTCAGAGTTCCCTGATCTTCTGCTGAACTGGTTCTTCCTAGAACAGTCAACGTATGGTAGAGTCTCTTGCTCTGCGACGTCGACGCCTGGGTCTGAAAGCTCAGAATCTGTGGTCTGTTCTTCATCAGTCTCTGGAATCACTGTAGTTTCTGTGGGCATCCCTGCTGCCGCTACATTCGTCTTTCATGCAAACAGTCAAACAACAACAAAATGTTAAATGGTACGCGTAATACTTAAAACACTACAATGGGATGACATTGGTTTAGAATACTGAGGTGATGGAGTACTAGGGTCTGAAGTTCTCGTACCAAGTTCTCTCTGGAAAACAGTGTTTGGTCCCAGGACCCCATATTTACATTTAGTCCTTTAGCAGACACCCTTATCCAGAGCAACTTACAAAGTGGGACTGTGGTGGCCTGTTAAGGTACTGGACTCTGGAGCAGAAGGTTCAGGGTTCAAATTCCCGCTCTACTAAGCTGCCACTGTTGGGTCCTTGAGCAAGACCCTTAACCCACAAATGCTTGAATTGTAAGACTGTATGAGTTGTAAGTCGCTCTGGATAAAGGCGTCTGCTAAAATTACATAAATGTAAAACAATAACTGACACAGCCTTCCAATCCAAGCATTGTGGGTTAACGGTCTTGCTCAAGGACCCAACAGTGGCAGCTTGGTTGAGGTGGGAGTTGATCCCTGGACCTTTTGGTCTACAATCCAGTGCCTTAACCACTAAGCCGCCACAGTCCATTTACATCCCGTATTCCATTTATATTTACATTTACAGCATTTAGACCATAGGTGCATGCCAGAGTGACAATTGAGCAGCTGAAAACTTGCTCAAGGGCCCAAAAGTGGTGGAGGTTATAGTTCAGAGCTTCCACCACTGACCCAGTCACTAACCTGTAATTTCTGGATTTAAAAAGTTTAGCCCAATGTTTGTACACCCCACCTTCACTGGTGCAATCTTCTGAGAAGGCTTTCCAGTAGATTTTGGACCATAAGTGAGATCAAGCACTACTGTTAAACAATAATATCTGATTAAGGCCTGGTTAAGGTTAGCCAAATTATCCATCAACGTTATTAACTCTGGTTTAGGAAGCCAGAGCATAAACAACTGACTTGTTGGGAAGTGAAAACCTTTAAAAGAGCCATACTGAGAGTTAATGAGGTTCAGCCGTTCTACTGCTACAACTTGTCTACAGAGATGCTGTACACTTCAGTACGCAAACTGTTAGCAGTGAGTGTGGTTGAAATAACCGAGATCAGTAATCTGATCTAATCTAATCTAAGCTTGTCTACATACTTTTGGTCAGTAGCCTACTCGCTAATTGAAAGGTTATGGGATCTAATCTCAGCATTGCCAAGCTGGTACTGCTGGGCTCTTAAGCAACATCCTTGAGGTTCAACTGCTTAGCTCAAGTGGAAGTTTCAAACCTGTGTTATGAGAATGGAAGCCTGAACTAATGAGAGGAAGTAAAAATTTTAATTAAGATGATGTTGTTGTTTTTGGAATAGATTATCCCTGAGGCTAGGAACAAATTTGCTTTAGGAACTGAAAGTATATTGGTTTCCAAACATGTAAATCATGGTGATACCCTCAGATTACTATAATAAAACAAGAAGGCTGAATGTCCTGAGCAACTCCAGGATCTGGGCTGCACTGAGTTGATGTTCATATACAAAAAAAAAAAACTTTTTTCACACTCCTCATTAAAAAATGCTATGAGAATTACTTCAGTTGTAAAGTAGGTGACCATGGTAAAAACTGGGCACCACATAATTGTTGTCACATTCATCAGGGTTATGAGGCCCTACTATGAAGCCAGTACCTCATAGTCAGATGTTACCTTTGCCACAGCCTCCAAAAAACCTGACACTGAGTGATGAGAAAGTACACCATGAGGACTACAATACCGTTTCACTTGCACTTATCAGAATAAGTTTGCCAGTGGAATGCAGTGCATACAGTGGGTACCCCTTTTGATACTCCCCACCCCGGAACTCACACACATTGTTAATGCACAGTAAATTTACCATGTAAACAGTCTATTACTTGGTCTATTACTTTGTAGTGTAGTTTGTTGGGTGACCTTGCTGTCTGACCTCTTGACCTCTGCCGTTTGACCTCTGTCATTGCCAACAAAGGTTATGTTATAAAGTATTGAGTTGGTTGTTATTGACCAAATACTTATTTTCCACCATAATTTACAATTAAATTCTTTAAAAATCCTACAATGTGATTTCCTGGATTTTTTTTCCTCATTTTGTGTCTCATAGTTGAAGTGTAGCTATGATGAAAATTACAGACCTCTCTCATCTTTCTAAGTAGGAGAACTTGTACAATCAGTAGCTGACTAAATACTTTTTTTGCCCCACTGTATATGTGTCCTATAGCAACCAAGAAAATGCATAGTAACATTCTGAATTGGATGTTTTTGATTTGACTTTATTCATGAAATAAATATTTATATAATATTTTACATACACTTGTTTGTTACCCCTTAGAAGAGCCTGACTGCACAACACTGAAGTTTGTACATATTTAAAGTGTAAAAAATATTATAAACACCCTTATTTTTAATATCTTTTAATATCTTTTTCTACACAGTTCTGTTGCCCAGTGTTTTCAGTATGTCTTTGTAGAAAACCTACCTTTTTATCGTGATTTGAAACACCAAGTGCTGTTTCTATTAACTCCCTTTCATTCATCCAATACATGATTCTAAAAATAAAAAAAAATTAATTAGACACATTACACAAAAATGGCAATTCCCTAAATAACGCTGACTGATGGAAAGTTTACCTTTGGTTGTGTTTTTTCTTTCCACCTTCTTTCGCGCTTCCTTCACATTTCTTCTTTACAGACTCGTTCCTGCTTTGGTTGTCAGATGCGATCATCCAGGAGGGAAGATTTCGTTTTTCAGCCATAATACGCTTATGTTTACTGTCATCACATTACAATTAAATAAATAATGCACTCGTTTTAATCAGAAAAAAACAGAAAGGTGGGTATCTGCAAACAGCCTTCTTTTTTCCAAACCCGTATTCGGTATATCTGCATCCAGTCAGGGTAAGTCTCAAATCAACGTTTGTCTCAGGCTAATAGCTTAGCTAGCTCAGTTGTAGGATATTAGCTTAAACTACATCTGTCTCAGGACAATAGCTAGCTCTGTTTTAAGATTCTAGCTTAGAAATATTGGTTCAGACTTTAATATTTTCAGTGTGTATTCAAGCTAAAATAACAATTCTATTTCATTGTACCAGATGTCCTGCGACTTTCAGTCACCAATATATGTTGCAGAGACTAAACAGTTGACCTGCTTTATTCTACCAAAATTCTTATTCACAACAAGCTATACCCTTACACAGAATTGTGCTTAATTTCCTTAAGGTCTGCATTCACCAGACAATTATTTTTTGGGGGGTTCATACTTTTGCATGCTGGTTTCATTTCCTTGAGAAAGAAACCATGATGACCAACACTTTTTGGCCCTTTTTGGGTGTCTCAGAAAACATTTGTATGCATACGTAATTCATTTAGCAAATTTAGTTCAAAAGTGCAGTCTCTTCCTTGTATCTGAAAAACAGAATGCTATATGTAAGTGAAGCGTCCATAAAATAGGTATGTGTGCAGTAGCCAAAACAACCACAACAAAATGGTTTATTTTTTCACCTGAGCAGAGTTCACCAGCTAAACCAGTCCTAAAAAAGCATGGACCAGCAAAAAAGTGACTTGGACCAACATACCAGCATCCAAAAAACATGTTCTGGTTTATCTACATAGAAACCAGGTCTTATAAGTGGAAATAATGTCCCATGACGGGTAAAGATGGCTTTAAAAATGCTTCTAACACTTGAGTTTATCACTTGGGTCACTTTGTCTATGAAGTATGTTTAACAATGCGTTGTATATAATGACTAAGCGACAGTCCCTTCGTTTCTCCTGTTTGTCTTTGTTAAATTTTGACTTTTAAATCAAATTCCCAAATTGTATTAGGTCTTGTTCTGGTAAACTTTCAAATATAGTTTTTCAAATATTTGGATCATGGGATTCAATTACACCCCTCAATAGCTAGTACATTCATGGGTTAAGTGTTTGTGTAAAGAATATTTTTTAATGGCGTCATTAAAAGTGGATGAATCAACTAGTGACTGTACTGACCAAATTGCAATGTACACTAAAACAACAAATCATCAAATATCAGAACCAAAAGGTTCCAAGTATATATAGTCCCCTAGCATACAGTACTATTATTTAACAACATCACTAGATACTGACTTGAGACGCACTCACACCTTTTCTTTGAGTTAAGATTATAAATAGACAATGACACCAAAGAGCGCCATCTCGAGGCCTGGAGCATTTAGTACACGTAAGCTCAGTCCACCTTTAGACATAACAGCAGAAGAATTAAAACAAAATACTGCAAATAGAAAATCACTCTAGCAGATACAGCTATCAGTAAATATTGCAAACAAAATGCAAAATTGCCAAGTGCTACTACTTGCTCTAAACTGCCCCCTACCTGCATAAAGTGACAGCACATATTACAATATCAAGTGTGTGGACACGCCAACATCACATCCTTATAAGCTTGTCAAACATCTCATTCGAAAATATGAGCATTAATATGGAGTTGGTTCCACATTCCTGCTGTGCCTTTTCCCACACTACTAGAAACAATTCTACAAGTTTTTGGAATTTTCATACATTCAGCCATAAGTCAATACAGTGGTGCTTGAAAGTTTGTGAACCCTTTAGAATTTTCTATATTTCTGCATAAATATGACCAAAAACATCGTATTTTCACACAAGTCCTAAAAGCAGATAAAGAGAACCCAGTTAAACAAATGAGACAAAAATATTTTACTTGGTCATTTATTTATTGAGGAAAATGATCCAATATTACATATTAGTGAGTGGCAAAAGTATGTGAACCTTTGCATTCAGTATCTGCTGTGACCCCCCCCCCCTGTGCAGCAATAACTGCAGCTAAACGTTTCCTGTAGCTGTTGATCAGTCCTGCACACCGGCTTGGAGGAATTTTAGCCCATTCCTCCGTACAGAACAGCTTCAGCTCTGGGATGTTGGTGGGTTTCCTCACATTAGCTGCTCTCTCAGGTCCTTCCACAACATTTGGATTGGATTAAGGTCAGGACTTTGACTTGGCCATTCCAAAACATGAACTTTATTCTTCTTTAACCATTCTTTGGTAGAACGACTTGTGTGCTTAGGGTCGTTGTCTTGCTGCATGACCCACCTTCTCTTGAGATTCAGTTCATGGACACATTTTTCTTTAGAATTCTCTGATATAATTCAGAATTCATTGTTCCATCAATGATGGCAAGCCGTCCTGGCCCAGATGCAGCAAAATAAAGTCTAGACCAAAATAAAGGCCCAAACCATGATACTACCACCACCATGTCCTATTTTGGTCTCATCCAGCCACAGCAGCAATGTTCTCTTTGGAGAGCAGTGGCATTCTCCTTGCAACCCTGCCATGCACACCATTGTTGTTCAGTGTTTTTCTGATGGTGGACTCATGAACATTAACCAATGTGAGAGAGGCCTTCAGTTGCTTTGAAGTTACCCTGGGTCCTTTGTGACCTCACCAACTATTACACGCCTTGCTCTTGGAGTGATCTTATTACTTGTAAATGTAGTTTGAAATCAGCTAGTGGGATAATCTTTATGTTGCATGCACTCAGCTGTCTTGTTCTGTGAGTTTGCATGACCTGCTGCTTTACTGCCGAGCTGTTGTTACTCCTGGACATTCCCACTTTGCATGCAGCTCGCAAACCAAGTGTCCTCAGGCTTTGTGAGGCAGCTTGGAACTCAATAATAAGTGGTGAAACCAAGGACAGGAGACTCTTATTCTATATCCACTCAGATTTCTTGTTGAATCCACATATGGACTATCCACATATTGAATTCACACAATGGACTCTATCCATCCGCCATCTTTGACGGTAGCCTCAGTGGTCTTCTGTTACATCGGTAGACCAGCGATCACTCAATCCGACTTTCCCTCCCAGCTGTGTTTGTGCAGCACCCATCAAACCTGGAGGCACAGCTAAGGAACACTGGTCTCCAGGATGATGGGCTGCCCCATTTTCTGCATTTTTAAACACATTTTGATACAGATTATATACCAGTGTTTTTCACTACTAATATTATGTAGTTCAAATACATGTATGACTTAAAACTGCCTTAGTATTACAGAAAGATAACTCACTCCTTCTTTTTCCGTCTTTCTGCACCATTAGTAACCACTCACACCCAAAGACGCAGAAGCTACTATAATAAGCACTACGAACTGAATACTTTACACCATGTCAAGAGTTTATTTGACAGTATTTCAGAATATCATACAGGTAAACAAGAGTTTAGCAAAATTTAATATATCCGCACTGTTGCATCTCATAAAAATATTTGACCACTTAAGTCTTTGAAACTATCAATAATACATTAAACCATATTTATAGGAGTACAGCTGTACAAGGTAAATACACATCTAACACTACACAGTAATATCGATCTGAAATGGGCCCCTTGAATGTGCCATCTTTCACAGATTCAATATTTTCTTTAGAAATACAAAAATGTTTTGTTTTTTTCCATTTCCCCCACAGCAGGCAGGATACAGCTTCAACAGGAAAAGCTCGAGCTGTGCAATAGATGCTTTCTTTCTTTCTTGTCCTACTTCTCCACATGTAAACAGCAATTAAATCTAGCGTGCTGCACCCACTCAGTGAATCAGTATCTTGTACAAAACGATCTGAGCCTTATGGACACGTTCAGGACTCCTAGGTGTGGCACCGTATGGTTGTGTGTTTTTTTTTTTTGCCTTTTTTCACATTTTCTTCACATCGCTGATATGTGATTGGATTATAATGCAGCTTCGGTATTGGGCTCAGATATAAATCTTGCATGGATTACCACCATACTGCTTTATCCTTATACCTATTGGATATTACATTCCATTTACTTCTGTATTCATTTCCATTGGCACCATTATCAGGCTGTGTGTGTGTTGGAGAGCAGCAGAGGACTGTCAGTATAATTTGATCAAACTGCACACAAAGGCAAAGCGGACACACATGTTTGTCCATGAAGTACAAAGATTCAGCCCAGTCTCCTCTTATCACACAATGCATTATCCTGCAATCAGCGTAACGCCAACAGGAATAAAACCTGCAACTACTGTTAGATTAAATACAGACGCTCTTATCTGTTAGTTAGCAATGCATAAGATGCAGGTGTCTATGTTACACCAATGTAACCAAAGTTACACTGAATTATCAGCTACAGGAAGAGACAGCCAGCGCAATATATCTAAAGTAACTACCATTATTTTTAAGGGAGGCCGAGTTATAACACTGGTGATGAGGTGAGTGGTGTTGAGATTAAGCATATTGGTGTTGAGTACACCCCTGGTCACTAAATGTGGGTCAATAACATGAAGTGCATTTCTGTAAAATCCTATTACTATACTTTCAATAACAATAAAGGCTTTACATTTGGTACAGATTCTGTCTGCATACATTTCATTTCAGCCATTTTTTCCATTCCAAAGTCCATAACTGTCAGGCGGTGTAACCAATCGACCATATATTCTGAAAGCTAAGCTACTGAATAAAGATATTAGTGATATACTGCTCAAAATAAACATCATTTTATGTCAGAATCCTTCATCCTCCTTGATGTAGAACTGTTTCCTCCCACAACCTTCCACCCCTTACTACACCCATTCTGTACAGTTATGTCATTGTATTTGGCTTCAGCACAAGTGTAAGCAGCTATAGAAAATAAATAATGTTTTCAAAACATTTTCTCTTTGACATGTTCACTCCAAGCAAAGTACTTGTATTCCATCACATCCGAAAGTAGAAGACTTTTATGTTGGTGTTCTTTTAAGAAAAGAGTGGACACTGCATCATAAAGAAGACCACCAGTCTGGATGGTGTACAGATCTATAGCTCTATCATAAATATTTTAAAAGTTTTTTTTTTTTGGAGTAATGCTTTATCGGTCGTGTGGATTCCCCTGAAGGAGGATGGGTTTCCCACTGAGCCTGGTTCTTCTCGATGTTTCTTTCTAACGTGTCTCATGGAGTTTTTTCCTTTCAACTATTACCCCAGGCTGCTCATTTGAGGTCTAGACTTTATTTGCTTTGTGACAGTGTCTATTGTTAAAGTGCTGTATAAATAAATAGATGTGAGCTAAATCATGGTTCTTTTTATCAGGTGGTCTTTTTGCAGGAGTTTTAAAAAAAGTTTTACACTTAGTCATTTTTTCTTTAGGTTTCAGCCATGTTTTTGCCTAGTCTGACTCTCAGGGGCTCTGATGCCTATCCCTGGGCATAGGTTTAAGCGAGGCCTGGACAGGACAGCATTCCAGGGCTGGGTAGGGGTCACTATTGCAAGAGCAGCCTCACACCCCTCAGAGTCAATCACGTCTGCATGTGATGCCCAACTCTGCCAGAAGGCATCTGGATCCCTTTGGTGGTGGACTGGCGTATTAGACCGGAGTCCATCTGAGCCCCTCACTCGATCATGTGTATGGGATATTATAAAATCTTATGAACCTATATTCAATTTACAACATATTATTCACAACCTGATACTTTTTGAGCGGTGAAACTGACTCCTAAAAAGCACGGATTACTACACTGGAAATATACATTAGGTTACAAAATAGATTTTAAGTACCGTATTTTTCGGACCATAAGGCGCACTTAAAATCCTTTCATTTTCTCAAAAATCGACAGTGCGCCTTAAAATGCGGTGCGTCTAATGTATGAATTAATTCTGGTTGTGCTTTCTGACCTAGAACCGATTGTAGATGGTACACGGCGCTCATAAATCTGTCGAAATGTTTTAGCACGGCCTTGGTAAGTTACAAAGCTTACGGCAACTGTAATGCGCATCATCGCGGAGTAATACGGTATGTGCCTCAGCATTAGGGTACGTGCATTCATTCATCATTTTCGAAGCGGATTTCAAACACAACGCTATCGGTCACGCAGTACAACATGGACATAGAGCAGCTGCGATAGAATTCAACATTAACGAATCAATGATACGGAAGTGGAGGAAGCAAGAAGGTGCCCTGCGCCAGGTAAAGACCAAACTTTACCGACGGAACTTAAGAGTTTTGTTTCATTTCATGCGCCTTATAACCCGGTGCGCGTTATGTATGAAAATATACCCGTTAGCAGCCGATCGTTGATATCGCGCCTTATAGCCCGAAAAATACGGTATATTATAGTCCATTTGAAACGTTTTTGGAAGCTGTTCACTGTCACTGACCCTGAGCAAACATTTTGTACATATATGCTATCCTACCTTCACTCACCTCATCAGCAGTGTTACTGCTCTCCCTTCCTAGACTTACCAGGTTTGTAACACCCCAGTTTATTTAGCTAATATTAGTTTATACATCAGCACGGTTACATCCTGGGTTCCTACTGGCCAGAAGTCTGACACAAGTGGTTCTAAAACAATGCTGGCAGCACAGGTTTATATTAATGTGCTTGTTCTATTATGCTAATTATTGTTCCTGTAGTAACAGCACACTCACTTCATCTTCCTTATTACCTGGGGCTGGAGTCCCACACAGTGCTGATAGTTTGTGGAAAATTTGCTCTATTCATTATGGTCTGAACAAGTGGATTGTGTCTCTGTTCGTTCATATTGCTGTTATGGGAAAAGAATCAAATTCTGGGTGGGTAATGGCTAGTGTTGTAGTCAAGACCGCTATAGCCGAGTCCGAGTAAAGACCAAGACCAGGACACAGAGTCAGAGTCAAGATCAAGACTTTTAGTAGTCGCAAATGATGGTGATGATTCTGTTTCCCATGTTCTCTCAAACTACATCACTACATAAAGTCAACTGAATATAACCAGCAGCATCCATTCTATCCATTTTATTGTTAAATGTGAAAACATAATACTATTAATTCCAGATTTTGTGGACATTGTAGAGGGTGAAAATGTACACTTTAGACCATCCAAAATAAAATGTGTTCATTGATTCGATGCTGAACGAGAAGAGCACTAACCTGATTTCCTGTTAGCCAATCTGAGTGCAGATTTTATTTAGGCATGTAGAGAACGGAGTGGTTTAATCTGTTGGCCTCGACAACAATTTCCTAGTCCACCTTACCCTGAGACTGAGACAAGACTCGGTCCAAATGTGGTCTAGAATGAGGCGAGAGCAAGACTGAGACCGGACTTGGGTGCTACAACACTCCTAATGGCTGCATCACACCACCTTGGTGTTGATTATTTTCCTGTAACAGCACATGGTGGTAATACAGTAATACGTACTGTGGTAAATTCTTGTTACAACACAAAGATGATGAATTATCAGTGTGTATTATTTGGGCAGTGCTGCCATATATACTATTCATAATGCAGCAGGTCAGAAAAAAAATATTTCGATTTTTTAATGCCTTGTTTCGTATTTATACCTTCAGTTATCATTTTCACTGCATGAAAGACTGACCACACAATCCATATTGCTGAAATACGGGGACATTTGTACCCTAGGTACAGAATATACACCACAAACATTGACCTGCAATCCATTAATAATTTAAAAGAAGAAGAAATTCCACCATAAAAATATGATTACTTTCACCTCCTGAACAAGCAGTCTGACTTTCTGACAACTGAGAATTCAGACTGTTGAGACCAATACTCTGAAAAAAGAGATCTGTCAGGGTATGTTGGGGATATCTGTAATGCTTTTTTGGTGCTTTGAAGGTTCAACTTGTGCCCTTACCAACATAAAATTGAGCTGAGCAGTAGTAATGGTTTTGCTCAATGGCCCAAAAGTGGCAGACTGATTGGAGTTGGGATTTGAACTCAATACAATCTGATTAGAAGTCTAGAGCCTTAACCACTGAGCCACCACCTTCTGTATTGCAACAGTGTTGCTATAATCACTATAGTAATTTGTTTTGATGTCTTCTTGACTGTCTAGTTTGAAGCCAATTGTCTAGTTATTTCTTATAGCCTCCCATTAGCTGGGGCTAGTTGAGCTCTCATGGTATATAGTTATACAGTTAAACTGGTGTCACCTGACTACCAATTTTCTAAAGTGTACCATGTTCTTATTAAGTAATTGGGCCCTTGCAACAAAAAATCATATATGTGACATTTTTATAGAAACCACTTAAGTATGATATGACATTTCATTCATTCATTCGTTCATACTCGTATCCACTTACTCCTGTTCAGGGTTGCAGGAAAGCCGGTGCCTAGCCAGCTACTTAGGGCACAAGGCAAGAACAACCCTAGACAGGGCACCAATCTATCGTAGGGCACTAAAGGGCAATTTAAAAACACCAATCAACCTAACACACGTCTTTGGACTGTGGGAGGAAACTGGAGTACCCAGAGAAAACCCACACAGACACAGGGAGGACATTCAAACTCCACACAGAAAGGACCCAGGCTGCTCCACCTGGGATCGAACCCAGGACCTTCTTGTTGTGAGGTGACAGTGCTACCCACCACACTACCGTATACCATTTTTGATGTCCTCCATTTAAAGTAAAGCATTGTACAGCCATTACTGTGTTTTTAGAGGCTGATTTTATTTAAATAGAGGACATCAAACAGTGTTACAATATGTAATTATTCTTTGCAAACTTATTTTCTGTGCTGTGTGAATTTCCTTAAAGGTCAAAGTACCCATTTTGACCCTACTTATCCTGGTCAGGGTCACTGTGGGCCTGGAGCCTATCCAAGAATTTGAGCAGGGGAAAGTGTTGCCTGGATGCCCTAACTGCATCACCCGACCTTCATGTTGCAAGCCCAGCCTGGATTTGGAAGCTAGGTCCCAGACACTTCTGCAGCTGGCTCTTACCTTTCAGCCACAGGAGCTGCTTTCTTAAAGGTGTCAATTGGATTCATGTAAAGGTTTTGGTTCCAAATGTAATATGGAAAGATGGTGTACATACACTGGCACAACTCAACAAATGTGTAATACCTCCTGAAGTGGCTCGAGTTCTATCCACATTGGGTGGCTGAGTGAATCTCTTGAAACAACCAAATGTAAATGGACTCTATGCACATGGTTTGAGAGACTCTGTACATGTATAATTGTTTTTTTTTTAGAAACAATGTAATCATGAAAGAAAAGGAGAATGAAACAGGTCAATCTGCAGCGTTTAGAGAAAAGTGACTTTTGCAGCTGCATGTTTTCCTGAAACACTGAAAGACACTCTATATTGTTCAATACCAACACTTAAAGAAGGGGTCAGTGATTATCGGTCAGATTGTTTTTGTAAAATATTCGGGGACAATAAAATGTAAGTTTGGGGAAATAACTCAAAATTCAACCAATCCGGCAAATTTTCCACACAGGTGTTCTACTTACCTGCCATTGTTGGAATGCATGTGCGATTGGGGCTTGGCTTTGAAGCGAAAGCTGAAGGGAAGTTGAATTTGGTTGGTTGTGAAAAATCACTGACGTCTCCTTTAAGGAGATCAGTCCAACCTGATGGACAATATTTCATGCTGTACCCACTCCTGCCAGTAAGGCACTCTGCCCCATACAAATGGGTTCCACTGCTGTTGCCCCAATCTTCAGGGGCACATACCGTCTCATCTATCCTCTTGCAGGTGAGCAAACACTGTTACCAAACTCCCACTGTTTAAACACCTTGCTTTGCTCTTAGTTGTATACAATCCCACCGCACAGCTTCCACTGCATTGCTTTAAGGTCTCTTCAAGTTGTGGCCTCGAGGCAAAAGGAGAACCTCAGAAGGTTTCGGACAGGGCCCCGGCCCCACAGTGGTGTGGTTCATGAAGCACAGTACAGGGACAATGAGGCTGGAGTGACATACTGAGGCTCTGAGGAATCCTGCAGCACTGACTGGTAAGCAGGTTTGGCCCGGTATAGTCCACAGTTATTATGGAGTCTTAGATTGTACAGTTAAAAAATCCTGCCTTCATAATGAACTGTTTGATATTATAATGGTCCGTCGCTTCAGAGATACTGTATTACAGACGATTAGAGGTACAAGTCTTGATGATTGCGTTCCTGGCTGATATGTTTATTTATAAGATGATGTTTTGCTTTTGCCCCTCGTCCATTGTACTTAAAATAATGATAATTCCAGATTCCCAGCTGTACCCAACAGAAATGTGATGGTTCTCTCCTCCCTGTTTTAGCTTTACCTTTACCTCAGTGCACATCAGAAGATTTATGATGGACTCTCACTGACAAATAATGGAACACAATACTGATGAATACTGAAGTTCAGCTTGGGTTCCTGGTGGCCTTGGAATCACCCTTCTTGCTACACACAGAGAGTTTCTCCATTGGTTGCCCTGATTATTCAGGAGCTGTGACAGACGTAACTCAAAATAATACCTAAAAATAAACTCCAAACAAATGAGGAAACAATTGATTTCCTCACAAATGGTGAGAGGAGAATGAATCAAGGTCTGCTAGGTAGGAAGACCAGACCTTCACAGTCCAGTCTGGTCTTCTTGGACAAAGTCTCTGAATCCTGTAAAGCGCCTGTACCAGCAGCTACTGAGGTTCAGTTAAATCCGGCTTGGTAGCACTTTCTAGTTTCCCTTACGAGAAAAAGCCTCGGTTAGAAAATCCGCAACGGCCATTTGAACATAACCATCCGTCCTTGGACTTGTTCACTTTCTGAACCTATTGGCTGCCGTTTTCATACACAGCTCTTCTGGATGGACCTGCCACCCCTTCTCTGTGTTCAGCTCCACCAAGCTAGCCTCCAGGGAGCACCATGTCTGGTCCAGGGCCCATCATGCAGTGCCTGTGAGAGAAAGGGGAATGGAGCAAGTCCGGGGGGCAGGGCTGTGTGAGATGATGGGCGATGGTGAAGGACGCTAGTCGACTAGTGGGGCCACACTACTTCCGGCAAGGCAGAGGAGGCTGGAGAGTTAGAACTCCAGGGGGTGGCACCGTCTAGTGAAAAACACACTATCAGTAAACAGTATAAGTTATGTTAGAGAGAACTGAAGCATGAACATGAACAGCCTTACATCTGCGTACGATAGAAATATAAAGTACAGGTATGCGCCGTTTGATGCCCCAGTTACTGAAAAAGACGTTGACCAGACATTACCATAGTCTCAAAGCAGTTTAGATACTTTGCTCTTAGTGCTGAATTTTAAACAATAATTTTACATACAACACGATACGAAAATATTTAGTACTGTACTGTACAATACAGTGATTTGTATCTTTGTATCTCTAGAAAACCTGAAACTCTTTCAAAAACTAAAAAGAAATAGAAAAATACCATGTTTTTTTCTGCCTTTCATGTACATTTACATTTATGTCATTTAGCAGACGCCCTTATCCAGAGCGACTTATACAATCTTACAATAAAAGCATATGCGGGTTAAGGGACTTGCTTAAAGAACCAACAGTGGCAGCTTAGTAGAGGTGGGATTTGAACCCTAGACCTTCTACTCCAGAGTCCAGTACCTTAACCACTAGGCTACCACAGTCCCAAGGCTGCGATTCTCATTTCTGTCAACAGGTGACACTAGGATTACTTCCTACTAGTTTTCTGTCACTCAGATGTGAATTAGATATACATAAGACAGATTTGTATTTCCTTTTATAATTCTTAAGACAACGGACGTGGCTCGGATGGACGTCAAACGGCGCTTACCTGTATGTAGTTTACTGTGTCAATTAATTTTAGCAGGTGTTTGTACCACTTTGTAGGTTTACTAATACAACTACAGTACATACAATACAAATACATACAAATTACAAATACTATTACAGTTGGCCCTCCGTATCTGTGGGCTATGGATTCAACCAACCACTGATCAAAAAATGTTAAAAAAAGGAATCCCAGAAATTTTCAAGAAGCAGAACTTGTCTATGCCGTGCTCCAAGCACTGTGCTGATTATTACTCCATATAATGCCTTAACTGAGAACTGAGGTATCACAACATTTTATGTAAGGGACTTCCACCAACTCTCTGGGGTATCTCTGGGGTCCTGGAACCAATCCCCTATGGATGCGGAGGGCCGCCTCTACGGACCGCTGTACATACGGTACACACAATTTGTCAGGCCCACCCCATCCATCAATGGAATGGGACCACCACTGCTTAATGTGGCTGGTGGACCCCTGTTACTACAGAAGTGACATTTACTTGTTAATGTGTAATGAGGATATGGCAGAGTAGCCAAAGGACCCTTCATTAGCCCCAGTGACTTGCTGGTACACGTTGTAGGTTTACAGCTGTAGTTCATATATTTGCACCCATAATTTGTGTTAAATAAGGGTTATACTACACGACCCTAATTAACACCTTGATTTATGTTTTGTTTGCAAGTACAGACTCCTTTAATTACATTAAGAACTTAAAAATATTTGAACTCTCAAACTTTTTTAGAAGCCTTTCCACAGCCTTAACCTTCGAGCCACAGCATTTTAGAAAAACTACAGACTGTTACACATCGAGCACAATTTTTTCATGTCATTTACTCAGACGACATTAAATTAATTAGAGCTTGTACATAATGATGGTATCTTACACAACAAATGCGGGGTTTTTTTGTTCATTTTTTTCACTGCAAAAAAAAGTGCGCCCTTTTTTTTTTGCATAATTTTGGCCATATATAGGCAGGTCAAATCAACAGCAAAAATCTCTTAGTGAAGGAAATGAAACAAGGAAATTAAGAAATGCAAACATTCCTTCATGGCCATAATGGAACTCCTTAATTAAGTAAAAACAAACTAATTGAGTTAAGCACAATTTAAAGTACAAACAACAGTGTGGAGTCTTATTGTTATTTTTGTATAATGTCCAGACATCTGCAGCTCGTTTCATTATCACTGTTTAGAGGCAATGGAAAAGTTTTCAGGTGTGTTTGATGCAGAAGCCGAATAAGGTGGAATCTCCAGCTGTTAAACTGTTTTCTATTTTTCATTTGCTAAAACGCCTTCAAAATCAGTCCTAATCTGTTATACCTCTAACATGCACCTATATTGTAGCTGTACCTGATAATAGGGGGTGGATGCGAGTACAAGGCAGTTACATCCTGGTGTAAGAAAGCACATTCTGTGAAACAAGTACATCTGACATACAGTCTCATGCAAAAGTCTGGGCACCCAGATTGTATTAGTTAACAAATGTATTTGGTTTATTTAACCTCACATCAGCATCAGTGTTTACTGACGGGAGCAGGTTTACATCGATACTAGTTAGACACAATCACACTTGGCCAATTTAGAGTGACCAATTAACCATAATGCATGTTTTTGGGATGTGGGAAGAAACTGGTGCATTAGGACTAAACCCACACAGACATCGGGAGAACATGCAAACTCCACACAGGCAAAAGCCAGGGTTGGGATCCAAACAGGGATCTTGAGCTGTAGGGCGATGGTGCTAACTACTGCCGCTCTTGTATTAGTTAACTAATCAGTCACTCATTTTGGGTCTGAGGTCTTAGAAACAGTGGACCATCTCAATGGTGACCATACCAAATATTTCCAGTATGTTTTAAATTGGAGTAATCATGTATTTCACAGGTACTCAAATCGCGCAGTTTCAATTCGTGTGACTGATGATCGCCAAGACAAAAAAATACAGAAAGTGTACATTTTTAAATCGAGACGCAAGTCTGCTCCATTTCCAAAATGTCATTTTCTGGCAGTATCTCATTCCATTCTGCTCTTTGTTACTACACAATGCCTATTACAATCACCCACTTTCATTTCAAAAGTAGGCCTTGTGTCATCGTCATCATAATCATCATTTGAAGATGGCCGAAGGAGGGTGAGTACAATACAGGTATGAATGTTGAGAGAGAGTGTCAGAGAATGTATTCTAGTACTGTATTATTATAATTATATTTTAAATTATATTTATTATGCACTGTACCGTATTGTACTGTATCATTTGTTACTTGGGGGATAATTTTCCTTATGTATCGGAAAATAAATGTGTGACAGGTCTTGATCAGCTCCAGCATCACCATACCCGGGCCACCTAATGCCGATGTGCATATTTCACATTTTATTTGAACTATGACTCCATGACTTTAGTTTCGTTCTTAGATTTATCATCTACGCCGCCCAAGGAGGTTGGGTCCCTTTTTGAGTCTTGGTCCTCCCAAGGTTTCTTCCTATAACACTCGGGGAGTTTTTCCTTGCCACTGTCGCCCTAGGCTTGCTCAATTTGGGATTGGACGTAGATATTAGGAGATGATCTAAACTTGTAAAGTTGCTTTGAGACAATGCTCCATTGTAAAAAGCGCCAGCCTTCCCTCTTTCAGACACAATAGTAGGCCTGCATATTACAATGCTGCACCACCCATGTGCCTATGTGAATAGGCCGTGTTCTTTTTAGCAAATGAACAAAACGTAAGTTTTCCCAGACTCTTCCATAAGACTGTACGCCCCAACACGCTAAAGGTGTAATATAACTGAAACACTCAGTATGTCCTTGCAAAGAGGTATTATTTTTGTTGACAGAACAAAGAAACAAGTCATTCTGAAAGAGAAAGAAAGATGAAGCATGCAGTTTGCCACAAACCGTGTCTTTAGAGTGTCCCATTATGAAGAAATAAGGAGAGGCAAGAGTGTCGCTTTTCATGCACATGGAAAGGTTGGAAGGTACCATTCCTACAAGATAAGGGAGGAAATACCTAGTCTATCACTGGTATTATGAGTCAAATCAGAAGAAAAGACCAGTTAATACTACAAGCAGTAAAAGAGCTGCATGCTTCCACCCAATGCCTTATCTCTGCTGGCCAGGTTTCAGAAGCCACAGCCTCCCCTGCTGATTCCCCTGCTTTGCCTTTGTCATTAAAACCTGCCAGAGCAACGCAGCACTGGCACAGGTGTCTCACTTTTACTTGACGATCAGACAGGAATTTGTGTGATCAGCCTGATTGGATGTGAGCCACACCAGCGCTCAGGTTTAACCAGACAGTGAAAAAAAGGTAGCCTCCAATGATTAACAGTCAAAACCAAATGAGCTGGCTTTCAATAATGTTTAGCCAATCAGGAACCAGGTGTTATCTTTAACTCGCACTAATTTAAGGCCATTACTGACTTTTCAGCCATCAGTCAAAACATGGCACATTAATCCAAAGGTTCAAATGGATGTTTCATTAGCAGGAGAACTTAACAGCAGTGGGTGCTGTGAGAACAAGCCAGATGAGACCCGAGCATGAAGAAGAATAAAACTAAATACAGTTATGCGCTGTTTAACGTCCAAAATGATAAAAAAAAATTGAGGAAATCAAAATCTGTCTTTTAACTCCGGACGTTGCAGCCATAAACAGCTGGTCGTCTCAACAGCCAATCACCGCTGCAGACTCTCGGGTTAAAGAGCAGAAGTCCGTCATTCGCCTGTGAGCGTACAGTACAGGGGTTCCTCGGTTCTCGAATTCGGTTCTTGATGTATTTTGACTAGAAAAATTAGTCTCGCTTCAAGTCATTTGCCCGGTACTCAGTGCACTTGCTTAAACTTGAGGAGTCGAGCTGTGCGATTCATTGATTGATTCACGACTCATTATTAACGATTCGGTACACAGTGAATCAGTGATTCAGATTCACAATACCCTTGCTCAGAGAAGATCTGGGCTTTGTTTATCTTGCTTTTCTTTATTTTTACATCTTCAGTACTGTATTCGTAATGCACATAAGTCTACATGAGTCCTAAATAGGTCCGTTTATAAGAGCCAACCGAAAGCAAAACAGGAATTGCATGCTCCAGAGTGTTATGGGCTTTCAATCCATGACTCACCAAATTCCATGCTATTTTTCAACACTTTACTATAAAATAAGCTTTGTGTTAATGATTTTGGCCATCTGTAGGTAATTGTTTTAAGGTGGACCGGAAAACGCGAATAAGAAGCCAACTTCAGCCTCGTCTCATTATGACACACCAAACATTCGTTAAACTCATCAGTTCATTTCAGTTTCCCCATTGGAAATCAGGGAACACCTGAATGACAGCTCTATTAATGCATATAATGCCTTATACAATGTTGATTTTCTGGGGGTCTGAAGCGGATTAATTCAACATACATTATTCCTTATGGAAAAAGTTTTCTCGGTGCTCAGTTTTCGGTTCTCGATAAACCTTCTTGAATGAATCAATTACAAAAACCGAGGTACCACTGTATATGTAAATAACATTTAAAATGCCCTTTATATATACGTTCCAGTAGCCTAAAAAGACTATGTGATCCATTTTGGTCACTTCCCAGTTTCACAGCGAGTAATTTGGACGTTAAACGATGCATACCTGTACATACTATCTGAAAAATGCCTCAACAAAATTTTTGACAATCCTTTAGTAATGCAAGTTAGTTACAAAACACTTCGTATAAGGTTCCGTATTTCTAATATCGGATTGCAATAACCGAGTCCTGCAATATGATTTTAGATAGTACGCTAAAATGATAACTGAAGACCTTTTGGATTGATATCAGTGAAGTGTGATACGTACCATATTCAGGCACCTGACCTGTGCCCCGTTTGAGCAGCAGACGCACCCGTCTGCCTCCTGCTTTGATCAGCTCGATGGCACGGGCATGACTCATGTCCCGAGTGCTCTCCCCATTTATCTCAATGATTTGATCGCCCACCTACACACACACACACACACACACACGCATTTAGGGCAGGTATGAGAGCCACTTATGAGAAAATTACCTTTCGCTGATGTTGTGCTTCTCTGAGCTTGCCGTACCGCCACAAATAAATTGCAACTTCCAAATTCATTTAGAGTGATGATCTAGACTCTCAAACGCCAACTCTGGCCCCTCGGGCTGCTGGGATACAGTGCAGTGAGCGTGTATCGGACTCACCCTCATTCTGCCGTTGCGGATTGCGGGACCGTCCTCGGCCAGGCGCAGCACAAACAGGTCCATCTTGTACTCCCTCCCTCCTCTGATGCTGAAGCCGAAGCCCTTGACGCTTTTCTCCAGCTCGACCGTGAAGTAGTCGTAGTCCTGTGATAAACACAGCACACCGATCACAGTTCCTCTTCCTAAGCATTGCTTATCTAATGTTGTTATTCCATGGCATGTGATACTATATTAATCTCCATGAATCTTCCTCTTGTAAGAGAGGGAAAGCTAACCAGAAAGCGAGCACACAACCGGTAGGATAGTGAGCTTTTGAGTGACTGATGGACTGATTGGCTGTTAAAGAGATAAAAACAATTCAGATGGACGTATGGAGCACATGCAATATAGACCAAATAGTGATATATTTATATAAAATCAAATATATAATATAAATAAAATGAGTTAAAACCTATTTTAACACGGAGCTAAGAGAGGGGCTTGTAGTACTTACTATCTGTGGTCTGTAATCTGGGATTGAATGCTGTCTGTAGTCGATGAGAGGAGGCGGGTGTCTGTAGTCCATAGTGGGAGGCTGTCTGTAATCTGCTACAGGAGGGTGTCTGTAGTCCACCGGAGGCTGTCTGTAGTCTGTGTACGGCGGCTGGCAGATATCTGGTTTAACGTCCTGCCTGGCTTTCACCTCCGACCTGTAGTTGCCAACATGTTCCAGTTAGAAAAAAGCCTTTGGGATATGCTAAAGCGCACAAGACTGAAATGAAAATCAGTGCAAAAGAGGATCATGGGGTGCGGAATCCAAGTTTGAAAGTGTTTGTGTCCGGTTGTCGACAGTATGTTATATATAGTCATTAAACCGATTCTAAAACAACAAATCTAACGGTGGCCTAAGACTTTTGCACAGTACTGTACTCATCTCCATTTCAAGCACTGTATCCATCATTCAGCCATTTTCCCTCTAGTTAGGCGTTTTAGGAAATGTGTTACATCAATCGCCTGTACATGCTGAATTGTTCCACAAGTGTAGGCAATCCATTTACATAATGCCTGGGAAGCGCCGCTTTCTTCCGTCTTTGAGGAACCCAATGTGCTACATCCTCATTTCAAAGCGTTTGGAAGACTGGTGAAGAACACGTTGAGCTGAGTACCATGTTTTATTATGCAAGTATCCACAGGTAAATAATTTACAACTTGGATTAAATGACAATATAATCCCCCAGAGAGAGCGAAGCGAGATGGTGAGCAGTGCTTGAGGCACACCATATTTTTCCTCCGGCACCAGGGTTCATTTGTAATGCAAAGAATTTTGCAGACATAAGTTGTACTGATATGCTAGATGGACTAACGATTACCAGTCAAAACACAGCGCATGTTTAGTAAAACATTTCTCTCTCTCTCGAACATCTGTGTTTGTTATAAGTAACTCACATTTAGCATCAGAGGGAAATAACAGCCCTTCCCCTCCTCCAGTTGACTGGGAATGTCATAACAGCAAAGCTTTCCCCCGAAGACGGGAGAACCTACAGCGACTTTGCTCGACTAAATAATGCTGATGTTCACTCATGTTCTACCTTATTTTATTTATTTATTGTTTTATTCATTACATGTACTATTGTCTTATATTTTGTAGTTTGTTATATTCTGCATTTTATAATACTCTCCATAATATTGTAGTTTATTGTAGTCTATATATTAATTCATTCAATAACTTTCTTATACCGCTTGAGAATCACCAATAAATCCAACATAATTGGTTTCTTGGGTCTCCTTTTGAGCCTTGGTTATAACTTTTAAAAATCTTTCTTTGCCACTGTCGCCCTAGGCTTGCTCAATTAAGGCCGTGGGCCTAGATATTTGGTAAACTGCTATGAGACATTGCTCTCTTATAAAAAGCACTATAGAAATAAATCTGACTTGAATTGACTTGACATTTATGACTATAAAAGCCATGCATTTATTATGAGTCATACTCCCTAAACTGACATTTTGCAAACCTCTTCTCAAGGTGTCTAGTCATATCTGTTCAATTACACACCAGGACACATCATTTAACATAATAAGCTTTTAAATTCAAAAATTAATCTGATTAATATATTAACATTATAATCTATTAATACGTAATTTACAAGATTACATGCCGTATTAGTGGAACAAACGCATTAGGGCATTGAATAACACAGTAAGAAGGAACACAGAGTGCAAATAATGTGGGTTTTATAACAAGCTCTATCAGACAGAATTCTGTCACCACCATGAAGATCCTCAGAGAGCAAACAGTGATGAGGAGGAAATTTGAATAGACCTGTTATCAAGGTGAAAAACCCGACTGCATCTCAAAGGACAAGGAGCAGAAGCAGTTTATAGGATTGTTAGAGCGAAGAAATGGCAAAAAGCTAAATAATTGAGATTTTTCTGAATTCATTCATTTTCAGGAATCCTGATCAGGGTGCATGCAAAAATATTTCCACCATTGGTACAGTTGGTGGAGGGCCTGGAAAGGGCAAAAATCACTCGCTCACTCACACAGGGGGAACTCAGTAACCAATCCATCTACTGTTTTATCAGAAACCGAGAGGAAACTCATGTGGTTCTGAAGAGAACATGCCAAACTCTGTACAGTAACTCAACACAAGGTAAACTCAGGATCAGTAGCATCAACACTTCCTGTCATGCCACCATCTAAGCAGAAGTGGTTTGAAAGGATGGTTGCAGCTCAGAACTCGCCGAATTCGGTTCTGGACGCATTTTGACAAGAAAAATGCGTCTCAGCTCTCGTCATTTGGTCGGTACACGGTGCACTTGCTTACGCTTATATGAGTCGAGCCGCGTGACTCGCTTCAGCTGAAACTTGATTCACGATTAAGTACACAGTGATTCAGATTCACAATTGTTCTCGCTCACCAGAAGATCTCCGCTATTTTTTATTGTGTTTTTCTTTATTTCTACATCTACAGTACTGTAGTCTTAGTGCAAATAAGTCTCCATGGGTCCTAATCAGGTTACGATTGGCAGCCCAGGACCTGGATCCTCCAAAACACAGGCTGCAGTTAGCTTAGCAGGTATGCTAGCGTCCTGAGTTCACCAGTAGAGGAAGTGTTTTGGTTCAATTACTTTTCACTTTCAAGTGCAAGCTTTGTGTTAATGATTTTTGCCAACTGTAGGTTGATGTCAAATTAACCTACACATTAACTTACTTATCATAGACTCCACTATATAAAGTATAGAGTGCTCAACTAAACACTCGTTAAACTCATCAGTTCATGATACATTATGATGGATTTGTCGGAAAATATTCCCATCATAAATCAGGGAGCACCTGTACAATACAGCTCCATTAATGCATTTAATGCCTTACCCAGTGTGGATTTTCTGGTGGTCTGGGACGGATTCATTCAATTTAAATTATTCCTCGGTTTATTTTAAAATTTAAGCAATTAAAAAAATTGCTCGGTACTCGTCATTTTCGGTTCTCGGCAAGCCTTCTGGAATAAATTACCAAGTTACAAAACAAGAACCAAGTTACCACTTGGCATATTCATCTTAAGCAATCAAATTATCCTGGTAAGAGTCATTATGGATCCAGGACCATCTTCCAACATTTCGTAGTTCATAGAAGTCACTCAAACACTTCAGAATACCGTATTTTTCGGACCATAAGGCGCACTTAAAATCCTTTAACTTTCTCAAAAATCGACAGTGCGCCTTAAAATGCGATGCGCCTAATGTATGAATTAATTCTGGTTGTGCTTTCTGACCTAGAACCGATTGTAGATGGTACACGGCGCTCATAAATCTGTCAAAATGTTTTAGCACGGTCTTGGTAAGTTACGAAGCTTACGGCCACCGTAGTGCGCATCATCACTGAGTAATACGGTATGTGCTTCAGCATTAGGGTACGTGCATTCATTCATTTATTTTCGAAGCGGATTTCAAACACAACGCCATCAGTCACGCAGTACAACATGGACATAGAGTAGCTGCGATAGAATTCAACATTAACCAATCAATGGTACGGAAGTGGAGGAAGCAAGAAGACACTCTGCGCCAGGTAAAGACCAAACTGAGCTTCCGACGGAACTAAGAGTTTTGTTTTATTTCATGCGCCTTATAACCCGGTGCGCTTTATGTATGAAAATAGATCCGTTAGCAGCCGATCGTTGATATTGCGTTTTATAATCCGGTGCGCTTTATAGCCTGAAAAATACGGTAACCAGTCCATGTACTATCATGTTTTGTCAAGAACCTAAATTTCAACCTTTGTGGATCTGGACAGAACATCTACTGAATAATGCAAGGTAACCAACGACAAGATAACTTATTTTCCTGCCACTGCTTTATCCCAGTATCTAGCAAAGGCATCTCAGCAGGAGTGGTTTATAGGACAGGTACTAGGGGTGTACTGATACATTGTGATGATACATGATACATCGCAATGCAAAAATGTGGACAATGCGCTCTGTGTATTACGGCATCTAATGCATTTGCATTTTAGAACACCAATCATAAGTCATGCTCCCGTACGCATATCCTCCATTCTGCAATGGTGAAGATGAATTGAGGCCCTTTAAAGGCTGAGTTAAACTGAGGAGCTTGTTTGTTTACTTAGATTTTCAACTTAAGATAGCACTTAGGTATTTAAATTGGGTGAAACTGTTATTATAGCCCATTTTGTTGTTTAAAAAGTCTCAATTATTTTAATTGCAGAACACTAAAGATTCTTTTGGTTTACATTTTCTATACAAGAAAAGTACACAGAATTTTGACTTGTTATTCCTCAGAAATAAAAAAAGAATGTTTTCCATTGGTTATTTAAGATATGGTGAAGCTACAATAGAACATTTTGCTGACAATTTTAAACTTGTGTTTCTAGTCATTTCTTTTAATTGCAGGGAACTAAAGTTTTTTGTTGAAAAACCTATAGAACAATTTCATTGTTTTGCACTGTTTACTAAAAAGTCTTTTATCAAATGTCTTATAAGAAAATCGAATCGTGAACTGCACGGCCAGCATGGTGACTCGGTGAGTAGCACTTTCGCCCTGGGTTTGATCCCAGGTGGAGTGGTCCAAGTTCTTTCTGTGTGGAGACTACATGTCCTCTGGTTTCCTCCCACAGTGCAAAGACATGCTTTAGGTTAATTGAGTAGGCTAAAGTGGCCCTAGTGTGTGAGTGTATGTGCCCTACAATGGATTAGCAACCTGTTTAGGGTTGCACCCTATCCCGCCGGCTATGCACTGGCTTTCCCGTGACCCTATCCAGGATTAAGCAGATTACAAAGTGAATGAATGAACTACGTATTGTGAAACGAATCCACTCGTGAGCACAGCATAATGCTACAACCCTAATAGTTACAGTTCAGAAATATAGATCTTTGCAAAGGCAAAGTTGATCTGAAAGCAGATTTGTAGATTTGGATTTTCAACCATTCATTCCAATGGTCAAGAACCATTTTCCAATATAGGAGCTGCTGGAAAGCCTAAGCGGGGTACCAGGAACTCACGTTCTTTCTCTTAGAGTGTCCAAACCTTCAAACAGCGAGAGAACGCAAGGAGAAGCCAGGTCACTGAAGCTGTGTAACACCAACTGATACGCCAAACTACTGCCCCTGTAGAAAGTTATTAGGCTAAAGAACTTAAAGCAGGTAGTTACTGCCAGTGCTGTTATGCGTTCCAATTAAAAATGCTCAGTTCACAAAAAAACCAGTATGTCAAAGCAGGTGGCAAGAAGTACAAGACTACATGTCGGGAGGCTTCTGTGGAGCTTGGTGACAGCTGTGCTATGGTTTAGGGAATGTTTCAGACCACGATAGACAGAAAAAACAGCAGACTGACACATGCTCAGAGACATAAACTGATTAAGATTGATCGCTCCATCTGCAGAAAAGCTGCTGAGCTGTAAAAACTTTGAGCTTGATCATAACTCCCCAAACACACTGCAATATATAGCAATTTAGAGCAATATATAGTATAGAAGTCATGTCAGCCTCTCATAGTGAAACCGTGATACACTGTACCTGCTGTCATGGAGGTAGAGTTGAGGTGGAACTCCAACTGGAACCCCACCTATGGTGCTGAGTTGCACACCTGGGACGCCGGCCACAACGGGGATGCCCTGAACAACAGGAACGCCCCCAACAATTTGGACACCTTGAACACCTGGGACACTCTGGTCTACGGCCAGCCCGACATGACCCCCCATCGGTCCAGAGTGCATTGTCTCGAGGCTGGGCTGACTCACTGGCTGGCTGGCCTGGGTGACTGGCGTGTTGCCTGGAGCTGTTGCAGGGCTCGGCTCCGTGCGCTGAGGGCTGGACTGGGTGGTGGCGGGGCTCGGGTGGGGGGCTGGCGGGCTCGGATCAGCCATGTTGGCACTCTGCTGGCCAGCAGTCTGGACGCTTTGCTTTTGAACCACCAGGGGACTCTGCTTCTCTGAGGTGGGGCCGGAGTGGGCGCCGTTCACGTCTGTCAGGGAGGAAATGGATGAGTGTTTACAGGGCTGCCTGGACACACACTGAGCTCTTTTCTCTCTGGAACCCAGTAATAAACCCTAGACTCAACATGTGCAGTAAGGTCCATTATTTGAATTACAAATACAAACCAAGCATTACAGGTGAAGTCTGGATGCTACTGTTACATTTCCATCCACAGAACACCTGTCAGCCTTAAATTTTAAAGATATGGAAACTAAAGCATAGTACTCAAATGCAAATCCAGCATTAGAGAAGGTCACTGGATATTTTAGTTACTTTTTCATCCTGAATCTTAAAACTGATCACCTGGCAACCAAAGATCATATGGAGAAAGCCTTCTGCATACGGAATCATGGAGCTTAACTCTACTTAACATTACAGGAAGCGTTTATGAGTCAGTTGCTCTTACCACCACTAACCTGACCTGAAATCTGAACCTGGCAACCAAAGTCTTTACATGTTGACAAAGACAATGTTTGGTTGGTGTTTCTCTCCACAAGTCAGTTGTTCTGTTTTTTCTTTCATTACTGATACAGTCAGTCAACCTGAACATTCACCTCATTACATCATGATGTTTAAAATGAATCATGCAGCCTTTCATAAGCCAGAAGAACAGTGATCAGAAACGTTCTGAGCATGTTAGGACATTATTCTCTCCGACCTTCCTCGGGGATGATGTGCAGGGTAACAGTGAGGCCCGCGTCTTTGATCAGCTTCACAATGTCAGCATGGGGCATGTTGATGATGGACTGGTTGTTGACGGCCATGATGCGGTCGCCAACCTTCAGTTTCCCACAGCGGTCAGCCGGACTGCCCTCGATGATGCGCCCGATCTTGTGTGGCACAGCTACAACAAAGTGTGCACAAAAACAGCTATATTAGAATATAGTATTTACCCTCCATTGATCCATCCATCCATATAGAATGTCTATCTGAATGTACCACGTTCTGGAAAATGGTTTGGACTTTCAGGATAATGGGAACCTAAAGTCCATTATTCTTATGAGAAAATCCTTAAATGTGTATCATGGGCGTGAGTGCAATGGACTGTTGTGAGGGGCAAGATAAACACAGGATTGCAAGAACTCCAACTTGGGAAGATAAATGTAATTCGTGACATGCCTGTACATCATAAGAATATGAACATAAAGCGCCTCAGATATATAAAGCAAGCAGGAACCAAACAAAGGAGGTATACAAATCGCCTGCAGCCAAAAATGCTGAGACAAAGAGAGGAACACTGCTGCTGAGAAACCCAGCACTGAAGTGTACCAGCGCATGGCCAGTACACCACTGAAGGATCAGACACATATGGAAGAGCGAATGTAAACAAACATGCACCAGTGCATGACTGAAGTTCAAAATAGAACTGTAGGGCAATAGTCAGAAAAGAAAAGAAAACAAAACTCAGATTTTGCACCCGGTGGCAAGGCTGAAAAGTTCAGGAAAGGTGAAACAGTCTGCACAAACCATGTCACGCAAATACTGAGCTGGCTTATCTGCGGTTCATTGATGAAAGGAAATGAGTGGCAGGTCTGTCCAACACTCTGCAGCCACAGGCACTGTGGCAGCTGGCTGCAGAATCTGTGACATCACAACCTGGTGTCTGTAAAACCTTGATGTCACTGTAATACAGTGGCACAGGGGATTTCGGATTGGCCGTCCTCCTTGCCGCTTATCTTCAAATTAGGAGGGGTTTGCCTCTCTAACTATCAGGATCTCCTTTATCATCACTGCATGGGTACAGGATCTCTACTGCCTCTGTTTGCTTTAGCACTAAAGTCCACATTATAAAGTAAATAATCATTATCTCATATCTAACCACTGAAGAAAATGAAACTGGATGCTGTAGGTAGATGTCAACACCATCTACTTCGCCGAGTCTGGCTCCCGGATTTGGATGTTTAAATACTCCATATGTTATGGCATGAATTTGGATAAGAAGAGTTCAGATAGCAATGTGATGCTCTGGGCAATGTTCTGCTGGAAAACTTTGGGTTCTGACATCCACATGGATGTTACTTTGACACACACCTACCTAAACATTGTTGCAGACCAAGTGTACCCCTTCATGATAACGATATTCCCTATGGCAGTGGGTTCTTCTAGCAGATTGAGATCTTTCCTCAGATCAATCAATTAGAGCATCCGTGGAACAAACTGGACAAACAAGTCCTTTCCATGGAGCCACAAAGGATCTGCTGCCAAGGTCTTCATACCAGGTACAAAGGCCTTGGCAGCACAAGATAGACCTTCACAGTATTAGGCAGGTGGCAGGTTGTTTTAATGTTAAGGCTGGTTGAAGTGAGTATTTGTGAGTTTATATTATATACACACACTACATAGACAAAAGTTTGTGGAAAACCTCAAATTGACATCCAAAACATGGGTTTTAGTATGGAGTTTGCCCCCCACTTGGGCTGCTACAACAGACTTTGGTATTCCAAAAGGGCAGTAGGGCAGAAAGTTGATGAACTGATGAACTTCCAGTTGGAAGTGGAATCCTACAAATGTGTCATACTGAGAGTCACTGGGACATCAGTACAACCTGCCACTGCTCATGTATAGAGATTCCAGAAATGTATGCTTTATATTATGAATGTCTTACAAGTTATATATATTGAGTTATATACACCCCCCCACCCCCACACGGGTATATAAAATGCAACAAGCCTGTTTCTTTGAATTCTGTCAGTATTAAATATATGCTATGTAAATTAAAACTATTGGAATGAATAGGTCAAGCAGAGCTACAAATTCCTCCCTTTAAAGGATTAATTATACATATTCAGAGCTTAATTTACAAATTCCTTTGACTGTAGAAATGAAAGCAGTTTGCTTTGCACAAATTTTTAACTGTACACCCAGAGAATGAAATAATAATGTTATTACTTCAAACTCTGTTGTTACATACGTTATACTTACTTAATGTAGTAATGTACATGAAAATTGTTGAACTTTCTCAATCCAGCTTACATCCTCTTATCAAAAATACTTGTACGTAAATGCAAACATGCCTAGGTTGTCTAGTCCCGTACAGAACATTTTTCTCCAGTAAAGGTCGATACAGGTTAGGTTACATAGCGTTGACATACTCCATTAATTTTACCTTTAGAGTAAAGCACAGACGCTACATGAACACGTATTCTTTGGCCTTATTTCCAGAAATATCAGACTTTACAAAAAGTACAATAAGCACTCAGCATTTCTAATTATAACCAAGTGAAGAAAGAAGACACTGACAGATTGTGGTGGTGTTCTCCGGTCGGTTCAGGGAACTGATGATGACGAAGCCAAAGCCCTCTGTCTCTTTGCGGTGGATGACTACATCGGTGGTAGGTGGCAGGTTGACTGGACAAACAGCCCGACCTCGGGGAGAGCTGCTCTGATTGGCTGCTGTGCCGTTCTCTCCACACGGCTGACCTGAAGGGGGCAACATACACAGTCCGAGTCACTTCAGCTTACCATACATAGTTGGTTCATTCTAGAGTAATCATGGCTATGTCCTACTCCTTCCATGAGTCCATCAGCAGGGACCAGCCTCACCAAGAGCAGGATGGGTTCACCATTTGAGCCTGGTTTATTTAAAGATTTCTTTCTTAATCATCTCAGTGAGTTTTTCCATGCCACTGTTGTATCTGGATGTTCATTTGGAGTCTAGACTCGGCCTTCTGTAGAGCTGCTTTGTGTCAATCACATTTTATATACTTCAACTGGATCAAATATACCACCATTTGGAACATTTTACTGTACTTAGCTGTTGTCCAAATACTGATGCTTTTTCAAACCAGAACAGATTGAGCAAAGTTAGCAATTTTAAGACTTTTAACCCATATACCTGCATTTATATGCAATATAAGATTAAATCAGGCCACTATCTTAGAATTAAAGTTACTTTCATTACTGATATTTTTTAAGTGAATTCTTTTCAGGCTGTAACCTCAACAATATGCGGATGCTGGCATGCCCTCTACACAGACTCCATCACTTCAAAATGGAAAACAGCCAAAATGGTGGACAAGTGAATGTATCATTAAATACCACTGAATGAACTCAGATCTGTTATGCTTTTGAAGTCATGCTCAAATGTTTGTTTTTAAATGTGACATCACTCTACATTCTTGACATTTTGGCAAGGCTACTACATACTTAAAATATCTTAGACACAGGGTAATACATATTAATTATCCGTCACCCTTGCCAGACAGATTAATTGATCCAAAAAGTTGAATTTGGCAGCAGGAGAAAGGATGACTTCACCGCGAACAGTTTGACTAAAACTACAAAAATTGCCTTCATCCACCACAAGGTTCTATTCATGTATCCAGCTCATACACAGAGCCTACAGAACTATAATAATATAATCCATGGACACTAATGCTGACCCATTAAACTTTAAAATGCACAGCATACATTAAAATAATTTTGCCAAGCTTTATAGTAACACAAACTGGACATTAGAGAAGTAGCTCCTAACTCTTCATATGTGTACAGCTGTGCTCTGCTTAATTATGTTCCGTGAAACAGGACCAAAATGGACGCTGTACATTACCATAGTCACATGTTTTTTTTGGGCTACTTTAATGTAATTATAAAGGGCATTTTCACAAGAAAACCTCGTGCAAATGATACGTAAATGTGTCGGAGATACTGCCGAAAACACGAGTGAAACGCTACCATCTACACAGCGTCCCTAATGGCACTTTTAATTTATGGAAATTCACAACAATTACAGAAAACACAGTTACGTACTGTTATGACCCTGTCTAGCTGAAAGCCGTAACACTTAAGGCGATGGTCATAGCAACATCTGGCAGCTTCATCGAGATGCCAAGTTGACCCTTTACAGTCTGAAGAAGCTTGATCAGGAATGGTTTGTTGGAAGGGTAGCAACCAAGAAACTACTTTTCAGAAGGGGAACAGGATGAAAGGCTAAGATATGCTAAAACTCAAAGACTGGAATGAAGGTCAATGGAAAAGAGTATTATGGCCTGACGAATCCAAAAGTGAATTTTTTTGTCCAGTCATCACCAATATGTTATATATGGCCATTATACCATTGCTAAAACAACAAATATAATGGTGGCCTAAGACTTTTTCCACAGTGCTGTACAGGAAAAAATGGTCCAGGTCCACTTAAGAAAATCAACACGCATCAAATCAACCTAGCAAATCATCTCCTACAGTTCCTACAATGACTCATACATTGTCATAAGAAATATTTGTGCGAACTACACATTCACTGGTAATAATATTGTACCAATTTACAGTAGTAGTGTTATTGTAAGCAAGCACATTATTAAGAACACTATACTAATGCTGGGTAGAGCCTTACTCTGCAGAACAGACTCGATTCTCTGTGGTATGGATTCCACAAGACGCCGGATCCATACCTTTGAGATGTGATCGAATCACGCAATTGCCATTAGAAGACAAAAAGATAAATTATGGCCATGAAGGAATGCACATGGTCAGCGACAACACTCAAATAGGCTGTGGCATTCAAGCAATGCAACAGCCTCTACCAGCCTTTTCCAGTAGACACAAAGAAGGTTGGGTCCATGGATTCATGTAGTTTGTGCCAAATTCGGTATTCAGAGATGCTTTTCTGCTGGCCATTCTCTGTTTACCTCTCTCATCAACAAGGTGTTTACGTCTGCAGATCTGCACTTCACTGGATGTTTTTGCTTTATGTTTATTGCACCATTCTTTGTTTATGTTTATTGCATCATTCTGAGTACACTCTGGAGACTGTTGTGTCTAGAAATCTCAGGGGTTCTGCAGTTATAGAAATACTCAAACCAGCCTGTCTAGCACCACCAATCATGCCACACATCACTGAGATCACATTTTTTCCCAATTTTGATGGTCGCTATGAAGGTTAGCTGATGTTGGCCCATATCTGAATGATTTCATGTATTCCGCTGCTGGCGACACTATTTTATCACAAGTTTGTTCACTCATTTTTAACTTCAGGCATGCATTTCTGGTAGTATGCTAGCTTGATTTGTGGCAATTGTAGCATGTACAATAGTCTGTTCTACCTGGTGCCCAAACTTTTCAATACCACTGTATATTACATACACATACAAAAGCCTAAATACCACTACCTAGTTTGTAGAGTACGGCTGCCACTGCTGAGGGAATTCTGGACATCTGTTCATAGCACTGACTGTGCCAAAGCAGGATTTAGAATAGCCTGAGTAGAGTGCATGTGTACTGTACATCAGTGCAATGTGTTGTTGTTACACGCTGAATAACTGAAATAATGAGTTAGTGATGCAGACTCACCAGGCTGAGTCAAAACCCTTCGTCTCACAGTGAGCGTGACCTGGCCGTTGCGTGCCGCCGCATGCATGAGGTCGATGACGTAGCTGTGCGGCCGACCTGCCACCGCCATCCTGTCCACAGATACCAACTCATCACCCGGGCGCAGGCGTCCATCCCGTTCCGCTGGACTGTTCTCGATAATGGCCCCGATCACAATCTGTGACAGTGAATCATAGGCAGTAATATATAAATATGAAGCAAAGGTTTCTTCCTGTTGGTATGACTCAAGCAGCAAGATGGCATAGAAAGCAGCTAGTTTGTAAACCTCAGGCCGTGCCTTAATGCTAAACTGTTTGAGGTTGAGTGGGCTTTAGCTGGAGTGCTAGTCACAGCTAGATTAAAAGGTGTAACTGAGTGGGAAGCTCTACCCACGATAACAGGCAGCTATTTTGCAGAGAGGAGTGCTGAAGATGACAAGCTAAGCTATGTCCTATGCTTAGTAAAGGACAAATGTTTGGTTCCGTCCACTTCATTTCCTGAGCCAGAATGAAATATGAATAAGCTTATTGCTGGGATATTCTCAGTTGCCCCATACGAGCCTTGTCACGAGCCTCCGGACTCACAGCCTGCACCGCCTCGTCTCCTCCGAGGATGCGAAAGCCGAAGCCAGTCTTCTCCCTCAGCAAGTGAACCTCCACCTCCTGATACTCCACACCTGAGGAAACAGGAGAGCGTGAGATTCAGGATCTCAGGGGTGGAGTGTTGTTAAACCCATGACTCTGGAGCCATATTTACGTATATTGCTTTGAACGTTGGTGCACTATTCTCACTACCAACAGATGCTTAGATAAATCCATGATTTGATTTATCTTAGAAATGGCAACCAACAATTACATTTGTTTAAAGGCATTACTGACAAGACAAATGGGTAAGACAGAATTGTATTACATCTGGCTATTAGTTGTGCATAAGAAGTCTTTGTAAAATAGTGGAGTTTAGGAAGTTTAGGTTTACTTTTATTCAAACCTGTGTACTGTATATTTATTTGCAGAAAATGGGTCTTCTCTTCTTATCATTGGTGTGAAAACACATAGCTGAGAGTCCTTATATGAAATGCAAATAACAGACACAGTGAAAACAGAGGTCGGAGAGCTTAGATTTAGTATTGCTGATGTTGCCTATTATAATTTGAACTTATTTGAATGGAGAAAGATGGTGAGAAGTGGGGAAAAAACCATTTTGTAGAAATTTATGGAACTGATGGTCTCATAGCATAGTGGTAACTGGCTATAACATCGTTTCTGAATAAAAAAACACAACATGCTGTTTATTTGAGTAGATTGTATACATTAGACTGTATACATTAAATAGATTGAATACTTTAAAATGCAACAATTTGGCGAGCCAGCCAGGAGTGATGAAACGTGCACCGTATTAAAGTTGTTTCAATCTGCAGTTACCAAGACCTACATTAGCACTGTAGTCAATATCCTGTTCCCACCTCACTTAGACACAAAATCAAAGAACCATAGAAACAAACTAATGTGGTGATTCACTGGGAATGCAGA
This sequence comes from Ancistrus triradiatus, assembly GCA_025084515.1. NCBI lineage: Eukaryota > Metazoa > Chordata > Actinopteri > Siluriformes > Loricariidae > Ancistrus > Ancistrus triradiatus. The sequence continues at coordinate 308,645 of JAJAGP010000063.1, read as the reverse complement.
TGGTGAAATTGCACCCTCAAAAATGATCGTAGCTGAAAAAGCACTGACACTAGGAGTGGCCAGAAAAAGAATATTTTCCCCCAGTGTTTACCAGTATAATGCAACCATATAGAAACAGGTAACAAGAATTTTGATGAAACTTAAAAAGGTCAATATCAGGGGATATTATATCAATATCAAAGTTATTCAAATACGAATGCCAGCTGCACAACTCACAAATTCAGATTTCAGTAATGAACTTGCTCTGTGCATGCATATATTGTAGGTCACCTGACATATACTCCTTGCAGTTCTAAATGTCGTGGTATGGTACCAAGCACTGCCATGCCAGTACATATTTGGTTAAATATATTCACTCTGTCCACAGGAATCCTAACGTAGAGGCTTCCGCTGCGAATATGGAACAACATTATGTAATCGCCGTAACGTGAAAGCACAAAATGATGCAGAATTTACTTGCCTGTAGAGTCAGTCAGTGTCCGCAGTGGACCAGGCTCTGCAGGGAACATAATATGGAGATTGCAATCAGAGGGGGTTTATACCACTAAATGGCGCTTCTATGAGAATGAATGGCCTCGATTAGTATACATCCTCTTGCTTACATAATGTGAGAATTACTTCACAGGAAGATGAAAGTGTGCTGTAATGAATCCTATCACTGCTCAAAACCAGGACATATGGAAGGCTATTGCCAGTGAGTTCACATAACACTTATGCAATCAGCTGGAAACCTCTAAGCAAAGGCTACTGCTCACACAAAAAAACAACAACCCCCAATACCACAAGAACCGTGTAAATAAATCATCTGATGAAGACTTGCCTGCACTTTTTAAAAACATACCCTGCTCATTCAGACTGCGAAGAGAACAGGGCAGGGTCGAAAATGCTTAAATTGTGTAGGTGCAGGGACCGAGAAAATCTCCCCCACACCACTTGAAAAGGCTCCTCTTAGCCATTTTAGTTCCAGCCAGATAGTTTAAGTAGCTGGTTTTACTCACGCCTGCTCTCATATAGTGCTCTGGATTTCTCATAGAGGTCATAGGGGTCGGGTTTGCTGAGATGGGCTCCATCCGAGTCGGCAGCTGACGTGCAGTGGAGTGTCTGACTCATGTGAGGGGTGCCGTGGGGAAGGCCGGGAGCTGAGAGGCCAGTCTGAGGGCTTCCCTGGGGGTCCCACTGTACAAACACAAGTAGTTCTTGGTCAGTCTGGATTAAGGAAATGAATGTTTTTCAAACAGCTTAGAAAATTTGTGCAGGGAAACATACAAGCAACGCTGCACCTGCACTGTTTATTATTAGTACTATAATACTATTATTACTTCTGACATTGTTATATATTATTACACCTGATTCTCATGTCTGTCTGCCTCTGCTCGTGGATCCACAGTGTTGACTGGCAGCTGAGGCAATGAGCTGGTTTACAGAGTTATTTTTTATTTCCTATTATAATTTATTATAATTTTTAAGACCTCAGTCGTTAGTGAATGGACGTTGATGGAATGGTCATTAATTGGCACATACCTGTACTTCTATTTTTGCACATTTTTTAAGAAAAGACTGTCCTTGATATTGTCACTAGCCTCTTCCAGACATATACCGTAATTGAAGTGTGGTTGTGCCACCTGGCCTTTTCTGAGCGGTGAAACTAGTTATTCTTTGATAAAAATAAACTTAGCAGAGTCTGTTATCTGTCACATTTAAAATACACATTTCTGAGACATATACTGATTAATAAGAAAAGTTTTTCCATGTTTGTTTGCAATGGAATTACTAAGGAATTTGCCCTGCTGAGTGCTTACACACTAAATTAAACACATTAAATAAAATATGCTGATGAATTCAACAGCAGCAGGCAGTCCAGTTCAGATAGCTGTACAATGAAATAGCGTGTTGCTAATAGGCAACGTAGTCCATACTCACACTATTTATTTGTATTTGGCAACTACAAAACATGCTTTCCACTAGAAGTGCCCCAAGAGATGCATACGATAGCTTATGACCCCCTTTTATGCAATGACATTGCACAAATTGCATTGTTCCTCAATGGACCACTGTTGGAAGGTACTCAAAGCCATCATCACCGCTAACTGGGAGCACCACACAAGCCCTGTGTTTCAAAGATGCTACAACCTAGTCGCCCAAAAGTATTGGGTCACACTTCCTAATCACTGATTTCAGATTTTAAATTCAGTCGCAATGCTACAGGTGTATAAAATCAAGCACCAAGACATGCAGTCTGCCTTTACAAACCGTGTAAAAGTATGACTCGTTCTAAAGAGCCCACTGAATTCAAGCGTGGTACTGTAATAGAATGCCACCACTGCAACAAGACAGTAAAATTTCTAGATATTCCACGATCAACTGTGAGTGGTATTATTAAAAAGTGGAAGGGAACCACAGCAACTCAGGAACATTAAGTTACAGAGCATGATCTCCGATGTTGAGGTAGTGCAAAAAAGTCTCCAAAGCTCTGGTGACTCAGTAAAGAGTTCCCAACCTCCTCTGGCATTAACATCAGCACAAAAACTTTGCACCCATGTTGAGCTTCATGGTATGGGTTTAAACGGCTGATCAACTGCATCCAAGCCTTGTATCACCAAGAACAACGCTTGAGTGGTGGAAAGCATGCCACCACTGGGCTCTGGAGCAGCGTAAACGTGTTCTGTGGAGTGACGAATCACACCTCACTATCTGGCAGTCTGATGGATGAGTCTGGGTTTGGACAATGACAGGAGAACGCTACCTGCCTGACTGCAATGTACCAACCGTAAAGTCTGGTTGAGGAGGGATAATGCTGTGGGGTTTTTCAGGGGTTGGCCTAGTGAAGGGAAATCTTAATGCTTCAGCATACCAAGACATTTTGGAAAATTGTATGTTTTCAACTTTGTGGGAACAGTTTGGGAAGGCCACTGCACAAAGCACGGTCCTTAAAGGCATGGCTGGGTGAGTTCAGTGTGGAAGAACTTGGCTGGCCCACACAGAACCCTGACCTCAATCCCAATGATCACCTTTGGGATGAACTAAAACAAGACACGGTGAGCCAGGTCCTCTCATCAAACATGTCTGACCTTAAGGTGTCTGACCTTACAAACACTCTTCTGGATGAATAGGCAAGTATTCCCACAGACATAGTCCAACATCTTGTAGAAAGCCTTCCCAGAAGAGAGGAAGCCGTTATAGCTACAAAGAGAAGACCAACTCTATATTAATGCTTATGGATTTACAATGGGATGCCATAAACGCTCATGTAAGCGTAATGTGTAGGTGTCCCAATACTTTTGTCCATACAGTGTATATTATACTGCAATCTATTCCACGGACGCGATGGTGTAGCAAACTCCACATTCTAATATTATTAGCTCAACCAATAGCAATTATTTCTGCTCCAAGCTTGCTGTGATTGGCTCTAAACACCTCAAACAGAAAAGTGTATTTGAACTGAATTAGAGTTTGACATTAGCAATGCAGCTGTAATTAAAGTATCTACCAAATCAAATTGTCAGAAATTACATTGATAAAACTAATGCAACTCCTTTAACGCTTACAAAAAAAAGTTAATTATTGCAGAGCTCTGCTGTTCGGCTCCGGAGCGCCGTTATGCGTTACATTTTTCATTTTCTTTATAACAAACAAATTAAAGAAACTCAGTTGCAAGCAATATTTGCCGTGTTTATCTCAAAATTCAAAGAAGAACTGAAACTATCAGAATGCTAGAGAGGGAGGCAGCGGTTGATTTGATCATATTCATATGCAGGGCACACAGAGAAGCTCCAGACAGCAGTCTAGAAGCATAACACGTAATTGCATCACCAGACATGAACTTGGAGGCTGCTTTCCTTTTTGTCACAAAACATACAATATCTACACCCATGTGGGCGTGTGCATGCGTCGGTGTACGTCTGGGCGCGTGCATGGGCGCACGTGACCAAGTGTGATTCCCGGTGAGCTGAGTAAAGTACACTAAATGCATGGCAAAAGCGTTCCTGTTCATTATCCCTTTGCTCTTGCCCTTTGTTGCTATGCTCTGAGAGATGCTTCTCCCAGTGGGAGGTTTATTGAGTACTGAAAGAGTGCTTGTGAAGTGTGGCAGAAGAGCTCCAGTGCCACAATCTGACGCCTCGGGCACGACACATCCCAGTGGATACCTGCTAGGTCTTTACTCCAGGTTTGTCTGAGTGCTATAGCTGCTCACAGTCAGACACAAAGAGGCTACAATGAGCTTCCCCAAAAACTAGGTACCTGCTGAATTAGTACCTTATAATAATAGTAACTATAGTCTATCCTCCTTATCTCGCCAACCTCATCTCTCGCCACCTGTGATGGCAGGACGGATTTCCCTCCATGGACTTTCCCGCCAAAAGTCACCGACCTCACCTCTCGTCCTCGCCAAGCTTAAAATGTGACAAATGTCTTGCAAGTCATGAAATTCTACCCCGCTAAGCCGCCAATGTTCAGACCGTCAGAGGTGGCACTTTAATCCTACTTTAAACTTGTGACACCGGATGATGTACAGCTCCTGTCTGTTATCAGAGATGTTATATAAGGAGGAGACTGGCCAGTGGTTGAAATATGACTTGGACTGTAGTACAGAAGCCTCACCCCATCATTAGAAAGAACCAATTGCCATATTAGTAAATGTGTTGGGGAGATGTCTTGGCCCCTTTGTAGTGGTGGGATGCGCACCTTTGTAGTGGTGGGATGCGCATGCGCAGTAGAAAGAATAACCTTAAAAAATCATATTTTTCTGGTTTATTTGAACCCAACAACGCAAGTAAGTTATATAACTTTGATCAGATAATACCAGCAATTCTAAATATGCATTTTAAATGTTAATTTCTCTTTCAGTTTTGGATATACAAATCTCTCCCCATTCATAGAAGAAGATAGGAGTCTGGTCTTGTATGGCTGCTCAGTTAAACACATTATGTCAGCATCAGGTATGAATGTCACTGTCTATTTTTTGTAGCTTCGTTAAATCGCCAAACTCAGAGCCATGAAACAGACGTGGGCGAGATAATGACTGTATTTACAAACAATTGTTATGCCACTGAAAACAGGAATGATGTATTTTATATATGTGAATGCCCAAGCAATTCACAAAAGTAGCCTGGGAACAGCTCTACCCTCACTGCATATGAGACAGTTTGTGAGACAAGCCAGAAATGATCTTCTTAATTCCTGAAACATGCATGTTTACCCTGGTGACTCAGTGATTAAGGTTACTACAAATCAGAAGGTTAAGGGTTTAAATCCTGGCACAGCCAAGCTAAAACTGTTGGGCCTGTGATCAAAAAACTTAATCCTTGTTTCTTCAGCTTAACTACTATAAGTCCCGCTGGACGAAGGCGTCTGCTAAATGCTGTAAATTTATATTTACAATGGTGCTTGAAAGTCTGTGCAGCCTTAAAAATGTTCTCCATTTCTGCAGTGAAACACCATCCGATTTTCACACAATTGAAAATAATCCAGTGTTACATATCTGTCAGTGGCAAAGGTATAAAAACCTCTAGGATTAGCAGTTACTTTAAAGCTGAAATTTGAGTCAGGTGTTTTCAATCAGTGGGATGACAATCAGCCAGCGCCCTGTTGTATTTAAAGAACAGGGATCTCATCAGTGTCTGATCTTCACAACACTAAAAATGTTTATCATGGTATGAACAAAAATGCTTTCTGAGGGACCTCTGAAAAGGAGTTGTTAACGCTGATCAGGCTGGAAAAGTTTACATACTGAAGAATTTCAAGAACACTTACTTGGTCCAAAACAAAGATCACTAAAAGTAAAGCGTGCAATGGTCCATAACATCACAAACAAAAGCAGGGTAAATTGTAAGCAACTAAAGGTCTCTCTCGCATTGTCTAGTGTTAATGTTCATGAGTCCACCACCAGGTTAAGACTGAACAACACTGGTGTGCATGGTGAGGCTGCAAAGAGAAAGCCATTGCTCTCCAAAAAGAACATTGCTACCCATCACATACAGTGGTGCTTGAAAGTTTGTGAACCCTGAAAGCCTCTCTCACATTGGCTAATGTTAATGTTCATGAGTCCACCATCAGAAGAACACTGAAAGTGTTCATTGGAAGAATGTTTTGTGGACGGATCAGACAAGGAAGGAATTTTTGGTTTAAAAGAAAAACGTTATATTTGGAGAAAGGAAAACACTGCATTCCAGCATAAGAGCCTTATCCCATCTGTGAAACATGGTGGTGGTAGCATCATGGTTTGGGCCTGTTTTGCTACATCTGGGCCAGGACGGCTTGCCATCATGCCATCATTGTTGATGGAACAATGAATTCTGAATTATATCAAGAGAATTCTAAAGGAAAATGTCAGGACATCTGTCCATGAACTGAATCTCAAGAGAAGGTGGGTCATGCAGCAAGACAACGACCCTAAGCACACAAGTCGTTCTACCAAAGAATGGTTAAAGAAGAATAAAGATAATATTTTGGAATGGCCAAGTCAAAGTCCTGACCTTAATCCAAAGGAAATGTTGTGGAAGGACCTGAAGTGAGCAGATGTGAGGAAACCCACCAACATCCCAGAGCTGAAGCTGTTCTGTACGGAGGAATGGGATAAAATTCCTCCAAGCCAGTGTGCAGGACTGATCAACAGTTACAGGAAACGTTTAGTTGCAGTTATTGCTGCACAGGGGGGTCAAAATCTGTGTGAAAATCTGATGATGTTTTTGGAATTCTAAAAGAAAGTGCAAGGACATCTGTCCCTTGACGGAATCTCAAAAGAAATTGGGTCACGCATCAAGACAACAATCCTAAACCCCAAGTCATTCTACCAAAATGCAACGGTTTAAAAAAGAAGAAAGTTAATGTTTTGTAATGACCAAGTCAGGGTCCTGACCTTAACCCAAAGGAAATGTGGAAAGACCTGAAGTGAGCAGTTCATGTGAGGAAACACACGAACATCTCAGAACTGAAGCTGGTCTGTACAGAGGAAAGGGCTACAATTCCCCCAAGCCGACTGATCAATTTTTCATTTAAGTTTGTGGGCGAAGATCAGACATACCGCCATAGGTAATTTGTGTACACAGCCCCTCTCATTACATTTTCCAGGCTCCACATCAAGTCATAAGGTATCTTGATAAATCATAAGCGATGCAAAGATTACTCCATATAAATCAGAATGTCTATATAGTGCAGCTCAAAAGTTTTAGGCACGTCTAACAAATCTGAAACAGAACATGAAACATTTCATCTCATTTTTGCAATTTGAAGGTAAGTGGCTGGTAGAGTTTTTTAAGCATCCTGGAAAAAAATCAACAGTTTTTTTGCTGTATTAACTGTTGATGTGATGTATGTTTAAATTCTGTATATATACAGCAAGCATTCATTTATTCATTTTGTTAACCGCTTAATCCTGATGAAGGTCGTGGGAAAGCCGTTGGTCAGCCGGCAGCACAGGGCACAAGGCAAGAACAGAAAGATTACATCAATACTAGTCAAACACATTCATACTGGGTCAATTTACAGAGACCAATTAACTTAATGCATGTCTTTGGAATGTGGGAGGAAACCTGAGTACCCAAAGTAAACCCTCGTGGACATGGGGAGCGATATGCAAACTCTGCAACGAGGTCGGGATTGAACCGGGGGTCCCTGGAGTTGTACAGCAATCGCGCAAACCACTTGCACCACCATACCGCCCTGTGATTTATGGAATGATGTATTTGAAGTAGTATTTTGTTTCGTCCTCCGCCCACTAAACATGTGAATAAAGCAGAGAACTGCAATTTGTTTGAATATTGATTTGCAATGCCAGGCTGGCCTTGGGGTGGAGTCAGCACTCCTGATAAAGAGCACCTTTAGGAAAGTCTTGCAAAACAAGCACATTCGTTGTTCAAGTACATCGTTAAGTCTCTTGTTACTGTCTAATACACATTGATATACAGTCTAAACTCGTTATCTCGCTCACAACTGTTTCATGGCTATTTCTAGCAAGAGGTGAGTTTGCCGACTTAACGGGGTTAGAAAAACTAGACAAAGTGACATTCATTCCTGACGCTGACATAATGTGTCATAATGAGCAGCCCACGTGATCGTACAACCACATCTACAAAGAACATAAACATGTACGTACTTGTACAGTTTCTATTCATTTCCACAAATTTGAGAACTAGTTCGTGATTGACGACTATTTCTGTGACGTGAAGCGCATGAAGTCCAGTCTGCGTTAAATAAGCACTATCATTGTAAGATTAATCTGTTCACTCAGACGCTATCTTGGTAACGCCACCGGGCAGTTATCTCCAGCCATACAAGACCAGACTCCTATCTCTTTGAATGGGGAGAGACTTGTATCCGAAACTGAATGAAAAGTTTAAAATGCATATTTAGAGTCGGTGGTATAATCCGACAAAAATTATACAACTTACTTGCGTTGTTGGGTTCAAATAACACAGAAAAATACAACTTTTGAAGCTTATTCTCTCTACTGCACATGTGCGTCCCACCACTATAAAGGGGCCAAGACTTGTTGCCCCCTTTCAAACACATTTACTAATATGCCGTTTGATTCTTTCTAATGATGGGGCGGGGCTTCTGTACTACAGTCCCATTGAGATTTCAACCAGTGAGTAGTCTCCTTATATAACGTCTCTGATAACAGACAGGGGCTGTACATTATCTGGCGTTACAAGTTTAAAGTAGAATTAAAGTGCCACCTACTGATGGTCTGAAACATGGTGGCTTCACAGGGTAGAATTTCATTACTGGCAAGACATTTGTCTCGTTTCAAGCTTGGCAAGAGAGGCGAGTTTGGTGGCTTTTGGAGGTAAAGTGGATGGAGGGAAATCCGTCCTGCCAGCACAGATGGCGAGATAACAGGGGGGCGAGATAATGAGGTTAGACTGTACATCAATATTCCCAGATCCCCCTAATCATCCTTTATAGCTGGCATAATGATTTCAGATTGTCTCCATAGTCAGGTATGGCCCCTTACATTGACATTTAGTCATTTATTGTAAATGTAAGTCATTTAGCAATCATTTACCCAGTGTGACCTACAACTTTATAGAATCTTACATTCCAAGCCATAGTGGGTTAAGAGCCTTGCTCAAGGACCCGACAGCGGCAGCTTAGCTAGGCCACCACAGTCCCTAACAAAACTCCTTATATCAAAGAATTACTGGCTTGTATTCAGACATGCAAGAGTGGAGACCTATTTATAACACACCTGATTGAGTGTAGTAGCAAACGTCTAAACATCCCGAACCCTTGTCAGTTGTCAATTCCAGAAATAAAATGCCAGACTTATGAAGGCTCGGGTGCGAATATAAAATAAACTACAAGATAACCCATACGAAGGTGTGCTGAGAGCTGAAAATCACAATGAGGCAGCACTCGTTTTTCAATTCACTTAGGATGCCATGCTGACAAAAGCTTGTTCATGGTCTGGCAAAGCAATTCTCCTCCTATGACAGCATGATGAAACAGGCAGATCTCGGGGATAGAGGTGGAGGAATATCAATTGAAAACGATCTGCATAATCGTCTAGCCTGTAATAATTTCTCTTCATGACAAATGCATTCTGCCTCTAAACACACACACACACACACAGATCAACGTCAAATACAGGGCTTTGTTTTCTAATATCGGGACACGAGAGGCATGCTGAATTGGCAGGCCACCCGTGGATAGTGCATTAAGGCATCTGTCACCTCATTCGTTTCCCTTTCGGCTTTTATGACACCCGGTTCAAGCTGATGCAGGATGAGACTAACCTCTTGTGCCAGCTAACCTGTTGTGTAGCAATTTCCCATTAATGTAAATGTGAGTTTGGAATGGTGCTGGGAAAGGTGGATGGTGCTGGATCAGGAATAAATGTGACCACAACTGGCAGCCTAATCTCATTTTGCTTCACAAAGATGTGATTTGATCCTTTATCCTCAAAGGCTGCTCCAGCAAAGGTATACAAGTATGCACTGTTTAATGTCCATCCGATCCACGTCCGTTCACTTTAACAACCAAGGTATTAAAAATTATAATACATTATAATAGCAATTAAAAATCTGTCTTTTAACTCCGGACATTGCAGCTATAAACAGCAAGTCACCTCAGCAGGGAGCTGGAGTTTAAGAGCAGTCCGTCATTTGTGTGTGTGTGTGTGTGTGTGTGTGTGTGTGTGTGTGTCTGTAAAACTACCTTACCGGTTGTGTGCTCACTTGCTCGTTAGCTCAGACTGTTTGAACTCGGTTGATGTGTTTAGAGACTTTTTTGTGTAAGTTACTCCTGTTTGTTTGTATGACTTTCCACTGCTTATCTGTAACAAGCTGTAAATGGTGTTTGTAAGTGTATGTGCCTTTCCTATTGTAAGTACAGAGGTACCTCGGTTCTCATCTTTAATTTGTTCCAGAAGGCTTGTCGAGAACTGAAAACGCCGATTAGTGGGCAAATTTTTGCTATATATACTGGTTCACATTCCAGTTTCACTCGTCAAGTCTCTTACATCTGGCTGATCTTCCGTGTTGTTCGGAATGGTGTCTATCAATGTATTTTTGGCTTGGAAGGTGCTCTGGTCAGACGAACCTTTTGGCCACAATGCAAAACGTTATGTTTGGCGTAAAAGCAACACAGCTCATCACCCTGCGCACCATCCCCACTGTCAAACATGGTGGTGGCAGCATCATGGTTTGGGCCTGCTTTTCTTCAGCAGGGACAGGGAAGATGGTTAAAATTGATGGGAAGATGGATGGAGCCAAATACAGGACCATTCTGGAAGAAAACCTGTTGGAGTCTGCAAAAGACCTGAGACTGGGACGGAGATTTATCTTCCAACAAGACAATGGTCCAAAACATAAAGCAAAATCTACAATGGAATGGTTCACAAATAAATGTATCCAGGTGTTAGAATGGCCAAGTCAAAGTCCAGACCTGAATCCAATCGAGAATCTGTGGAAAGAGCTGAAAACTGCTGTTCACAAACGCTCTCCATCCAACCTCACTGAGCTCGAGCTGTTTTGCAAGGAAGAATGGGCAAAAATGTCATTCTCTCGATGTGCAAAACTGATAGAGACATACCCCAAGCGACTTAAATCGCAGCAAAAGGTGGTGCTACAAAGTATTAACGCAAGGGAGCCGAATAATTTTGCACGCCCCACTTTTCAGTTTTTTACTTCTAAAAAAAGTTTAAAATATCCAATAAATTTCGTTCCACTTCACGATTGTGTCCCACTTGTTGTTGATTCTTCACAAAAAAATTACAATTTCATATCTTTATGTTTAAAGCCTGAAATGTGGCAAAAGGTTGAAAAGTTCAAGGGGGCCGAATACTTTTGCAAGGCACTGTACATTACAGTAGCATACATAGACTATGTGACTATGGCAGCGGCCGGTCAACGTCCATTTCGGTCAGCATCCCGTTTCCCAGAACGCACTGCAGTCGTTAAACTGCACATATCTGTGTATGGATTGTATTCCGAAGTTACTCTACAAAAACAAAGGTATCTCAAGACTGGTGCAGTGACTGCAGGGCATTTTAAAATGATGTCGCTTGAAATTGCTGAGACAATCACCATAAAATCGGATTGCTTGATAGGTAATATTAAGCATCAGGCATCGTATATACAGAGAGATGGTAAGATATTCCGTGCAGATATTCTTACCTGTTTGCTGCCATCCCAGTGAGGGAAGTGCCCTAACAAAAAAGAGAGATAAGATAATGAGATCAACCCACAAATAAAGGGATTAAATCACGATCCATTACATCAGAACAAACATCAGGGGCAGAACCGGGGGACATTTGTCTACAAAAGATGATGATAACACACTTTGAGAACGTCTGTATCATTTTTGTTTGTATTGCCTGTACTCGGAGGAGTCGAGTTTGTAGCGTTTATTCACAAGATAATTACATCATTAGCTCCAGGCTCAGCTCAGGATTATAATTAATAGAGATTTACCAAATCCCACACACACACACACACACACACACACACACACACACACACACACACACACACACACACACACACACAGAGCCGAGTCCAGCATAAGAACCCCACCAGCGAGGAAGCTATACGATAATGTACAGAAAATCAATCCCCATTGATCCGGCAAAATCAAAATCCACTAACGCAAAGCTCAGAGCTCAGCCAGAGCGAGCCGCACGTTGCATGAGGAAATTAAGAACGTAAACGTGGGACTGTGGTAGCCTAGCGGTTAAGGTACTGGACTATGGACAAAGCGGTCCAGGGTTCAAATCCCACCTCTGCCAAGCTGCAACTGTTGGGTCCTTGAGCAAGGCCCTTAACCCACAATTGCTTGGATTGTCAGACTGTACCAATTGTAAGTCGCTCTGGATAAGGGCGTCTGCTAAATGCTTTTTGGGACTGTGGTAGCCTAGCGGGTAAGGTACCGGACTATGGACCAAAAGGTCCAGCGTTCAAATCCCACCTCTGCCAAGCTGCCACTGTTGGGTCCTTAAGCAAAGCCCTTAACCCACAATTGCTTGGATTGTAAGATTGTACCAATTGTAAGTCGCTCTGGATAAGGGCGTCTGCTAAATGCTTTGCTAAATGTAAACAGGATTCTGATAGCAGGCCGACCGGTTCATGGGTACAACACGAAATGTCTGAAATGTCCTCTCTACAACCCCCAGGAGAGGACATATGTCAGCTTAATGGTGCTAGGGGTTGAGGCTGAGTTTTGCTTACAGCAGACATAAGTTGGCATGAGGATAACAGAACTCAACAGAGTCACTTCAAAATGTGCTAAAATAACCCTGCGCATGATTACACATGTAAATATACAGTATTTGTCCTTGCTCTGTTTAAAGCGTACTCCACACTGACAAGAAAAACAGCACAGAAATCCTCCGAGCAGCTGAAAGCGCTTTGGCTAAGTATTCCAGATGTGCGCAGCTGACATTTGTGGTGGATTCTGTGATTTAATTAAATCCCATGAAGAGCATAAATTAACTAAATAGAAACACAATCAGAAATGTGGCCAATTTTTTATTTGTCTCTTAGGTGCGCGTCTGCATGACAATTGAAGAATTTCAAGCGAAAACAGAGCCGACCTAGGGGTGTGTACTCCAGTGAAATTAGCATAAGGAAGAAAATACATAGATAAATTATTCATAATGAGCAGTGGAAACAACGTACTATTACATTATTTTATTCAATATTTTACTCATTTACACTATTGTCTTATGTGCTATAGTTAATTAATACATTTTATTTTAATTATTGTATTTTAAAATATGTCTCTCTTGGTCCTCCTAAGGTTTCTTCCTATAATTCAGGGAGGTTTTCCTTGCCACTGTCGCCCTAGGCTTGCTCAATTTGGGATTGGACGTAGTTATTAGGAGATAATCTAAACTTGTAGTTGCTTTGAGACAATGCTCCATTGTAAAAAGTGCTATATAAATAAATCTGACTTGACTTGACATGTATGGGTATCGGTATTGGAATATCAAAAGTCAGATCAGGGCATCCCTGGTTCAGAGTCTGACAGTCTGCTAGTGTCTGTGCGGAGTTTGTTCTCCCTGTATCAGCGTGTGGTTCCTCCAGTACTTTTAGGAGCTTGGCATGATCTCCATGTTTCTTCTGGTTCCCTCCTATTAGTTCACTGGGGTTTTGAGTGTAACTGTGGAAAGCCTTTGACTAAACATGGCTCTGAAGAGAGACCAGAGGCTTTCCTTTTCCTCTGTCCTTCATGCCAGCCCTCCTCACACTGATTGTCTCATTGATCTTTGAGGGTTATCCAGACCTTTGTAGTGTTGAAAAACACTGGCTTCAAATTGCCTCTTTTTTCTGCTAGTCTGCTTTGCCTACATGGTCACATCTCCTTCCAAGTGCATCACTACCTCACAAAACACACGGCAGTACGTGCAATGGCTACTCTAAATTGCCTTTATTGTGTGAGGATAAATGTCTAAATGCCTGACGTCTTCTCCTGGATTACTGAATTGCACCTAAAAAGTCACAAATCAGGATGAAGTGCTTAGTGAAAATGAACGAATGAATGAGGCTATTAGGATTCCTCAGCTCCTTAAAATCAGTTTTGGGCTCAGTGACTAAGCTTTTATGCTGGCCAGGCTCTCATGTCTAAATGCCTCCCAGGCCATGTATATAAACAATGCGCTTTGTGCGATGTGTGGGCAGACACGCGTGTGCGAGGAGGAGGCAAGAGGAAGCCATTTGCATGCCTTCTTAAACTAACAGGATTACATCAGAGGCTATATGACCGGGACATAGCTTGGCTGAACCATGAGCAGCTGAACGTGAAGCCTTTAGCAAATGTACACTGCTGCCAATACTCTGTGCCGCTCCCCCCGAACACGGGCTCAAGCCTGAGATAAGCCAGAGATTTCAAAACAGATGATGGTATGCACTCGGTGCTGCCTCCATTCCTCATTTTTATTCCTCCATTGAGGAGGATGATGCTGTTTACTCATGGCCACACAATGTTCCCCATCCATATTCCCTCTGTTTGTTTTGCACTGAGAGGCTGTGCTCGGAGAAGCATAGACTACATGCTATTCTGATAATGTGACAGGATGTGCCACGGGCTTATGGCTTTTTACTGGGGATGGGACATAAGTCAAAGCCAGTTATCAAGTAATGAAGATCTGTTTCACCTAAAATCCTTGCCATGAGTGCATTAATTCACATCCAGCTCTTAAGTGGTGTCACATAGACCTGCTGTGGTTTAAGACACAGTATGACTTGCACTATGTAGATAAAAGTTTGTGGATACTCCTTCTAATTATTGAGCTCATTCAAATTTCTGGATTTTCCATACACAACCAGTGGCAGTAGAATGGGTTGTACTGATGCCCTGGTGACTCTCAATAGGATTCCGCTTCCAGCAAGTCACCGTTCTGCCTTGCTGTCCTTAAACAACGTCCACAAATTGGTTTACCAACTTTTGATTGAGAACCTGGCTGGCTTGCACACAATCTTGACCACAACTCCATCAGACACATTGAAAATCCACTGGAATCCCAAAAGTAAGCCAGGGCTTATTGTCTAACATCAGAAGCTGAACTGACAGTCATCTTCCAAAAGACCTCTTAGGCTCAAATGCTGTTGCAGCAGCAAAGGTGGGGGGCAAACTTCATACTAATACCGATGTTTTGGATGTTATGTTTTGGGTGTCCACAAACTTTTGTCTATATAGTGTAACTTTAACCCCTACTGGCTTAAGGAAGGTAGGAGGAAACTGGTGAAATTCATACAGATCAGAGAGTCAGGACTGAATCCCAAAACCTGGAGTGGGGTGGCAGAATGCTAACTGGTGTACCAATGTAAATACCATCCCAAATGCAGTGGTGCTTGAAAGTTTGTGAACTCTTTAGACTGTTCTGTATTTGTACATACATATGGCCTAAACTATTGACAGATTTTCACACAAGTCATAAAGGTAGAAAAAGCAAACCTAATTAAATAAATGACGCAAAAATATAATACTTGGTTAATGTTAATGTTCATGAGTCCACCATCAGGAGAACAACAAACAACAATGGTGTGCATGGCAGGGTTGCAAGGAGCAAGCCACTGCTCTCCAAAAAGTCAAATACGGTAGAAAGACCAGACCAAAATAGAACTTTTTTGACTTGGATGAGAAGCATTATGATTGGAGAAAAGAAAACACTGCATTCCAGCATAAGGGTGGTCATGGTTTGGGCCTGCTTTGCTCCATCTATGCCAGGACAGCTTGCCATCAACAATGAATCTTGATTACATCGACAAATTCTAAAGAAAAATGTTCATGTCCATGAACTGAATCTCAAGAGAAAGTGGGTCATGCAGCAATACAACAGCCCTAAGCACACAAGTCATTCTCAAAAATGGCTAAAGAACAAAAAAGTTAATGTTCTGGAATGGCCAAGTCAGGGTCCTGACCTTAATCCAAAGGTAATGTTGTGGAAGGACCTGGAGCATGCACTTACGGAGAGAAAACACACTGACATTCCAAAGCTGAAGCTGTTCTCTATAGAGGAATGACCTAAAATTCCTCCACGCCGATGTGCTACACTGATCAACAGTTACCGAAAATATTTAACTGCGGTTAATGCTGAACAAGATGGTCACACCAGAGACTGAAAGCAAAGGTATGTAATATTAGATCATTTTCCTCAATAAATAACTGACCAAGCATTTGTTTAATTGTATAAATATATTTGACCAACTGTGTTTAATTGGGATCTCATTATGTATTTTTAGGAAAATCTGATTATGTTTTAGGTCATATTTATGTATAAAAAGAGAAAATTCTAATTTCACAACCTTAAGCACCACTGTATATCCTCCATCATTTATTTATTTGCATTATTCGTAATAGATAACTGTCCTAGGAAAGCATATATGCCAAATGAGGGGTGGACAATACGACAATATTTTATCGTATCGTGATAAATTTTGTTATCGTGATAGACAATATGGTTTTCTGAGTATATTATATTAAAGATCATACTTAAAGAACACTGAAAAACTGCAAGATTGTAATTTGCCCTGTTTAATTGGATAAAGTGCAGCACATTTTGAATAAAGGTCACGTTACTAAGTACGGGATAATATTTGAATAGTAGCTTTTGAGAATCTGTCTCTACTGATGCCTTTTGCCTGCGATCGCATGTACCGTATTTTTCGGACCATAAGGCGCACTTAAAATCCTTTAACTTTCTCAAAAATCGACAGTGCGCCTTAAAATGCTGTGCGTCTAATGTATGAATTCATTCTGGTTGAGCCTTCTGACCTAGAACCGATTGTAGATGGTACACGGTGCTCATAAATCTGTCAAAATGTTTTAGCACGGCCTTGGTAAGTTACGAAGCTTACGGCCACCGTAGTGCGCATCATCACTGAGTAATACGGTATGTGCTTCAGCATTAGGGTACGTGCATTCATTCATTCATTCATTTTCGAAGCGGATTTCAAACACAACGCTATCAGTCACGCAGTACAACATGGACATAGAGCAGCTGTGAGAGAATTCACCATTAACGAATCAATGATACGGAAGTGGAGGAAGCAAGAAGATGCCCTGCGCCAGGTAAAGACCAAATTGGGTTTCTGACGGAACTTAAGGGTTTTGGTTCATTTCATGCGCCTTATAACCCGGTGCGCTTTACAGTCCGAAAAATACGGTAATGTGATAAATATCGCGTATCGTGAAAATGTCTTGAAATATCGCGATATAATATTTTTAGCATATCGCCCACCCCTATGCCAAATTACCCTCCATGTCGCAAGATGGAATTAGACTTTTGAAGGAACTTTCAGTTCTTTTGTTTAACCTCGTGGCTAAGCAGAGGCGCGGCAGCTCAGTTCAGCGGTGGCCTGGTTACAGCATGACATCAGACTGCGAGAGTACAGATTGTGGGGTTTGTATGTAATGTTGGTTTGTTGTTTATTTAACTGCATCAGTAGCTATTTCAGTGACACACACAAGGTTACATCAAGACTAGTCATATATACACACTCAATGCCAATTTAGTGTAATCAATTAACCTAGCATGCATGTCTTTGGACTGTGGGAGGAAACCGGAGTAGCCGGAGTAAAGCCACACAGATACGGGGAGGACATGCGGACTCCACACAGAAAGAACTTCTTGCCGTGAGGCCGTGCTACCCACCGAGCCACCGTTCCACCCCTGTCTGTATACATAACTTGCAGAATGAATGAATGAATGCAGTATGCCCATACTGTCAGAATGTCAACAATGCAGGGCTGTGCTATTGCTCATGTATTATTCAGCATCCAATGCATATTAAACTGTAGCAACAAACTACAGTGTGATTAAAATGACACAGATCACACACGCTCGTCTGGAAGCCTTGATTTCATTCGTGGTGATATCTGCAAAGCTCTCGACGAGATGCTGCAGACTGGCACTGAGTGAATCATCAGGTATGTGGAGGACGTCTGCAGTTCCCAGGTGGCTCGGAGTGCCGAGCGCTCTGATGAGATCAGAGATGGGAGGAGTGGAGGAACAGGAGCTGTCCGAGGTAATGAAATGTCACAGTCCTAAGAGGAGCTATCCACTGTGCTGAAATGCCAAGGCCTAATTGTTACTGCACACCGCCTAGAGTCGGGGGAACGAACATTTCAACACACACTTCCCCTATCATAACAGTGCCGTGAATAGCCATGACAAAGGCTCTGCCGCAAAGAGAAATTTAGAGTGGTAGACAGTAGGGTGAGCGTTGTGGTTATTTTGACAGTTCGAGTACACAACAGAGAGCCACTGCTGGAGTGTTTTAATTCCTGGGGATGGGGACAGAGCTCATGGCAACTCGCAAGGAAATGTGAAGCAACAGCATTTTTCAGTATGTGTGTACATGGACAATTTCTACACACTTCCTTGTACTTTGTGCATTACTGTATTGTTACTAGAGAAATTATTCTTCGTAGCTTCATAGCTAAAAGCTTATTTTTCTACATTGTGTTTAATGCAATTTTCTGCACCAGAGTCTGTGCTGTTCCGTGTGAAATCACAAATCTATATCAGCTAATGATTCTGGCAGGGTAATGTATTCATGGATGGGACCAGCTGTGACAAAAACACCAACATCTGTGGGCAAATGCGCCACAAGATACCATAAGGAACCAACAGTATCTCATCTTGCATCCAGGCTAGAGGCATCCCAACAGAGTACTAGAGCCTCCTTTCAATTGCACAGTTTTCCCCAGTAAGCTTATCTTTTTGCTCTAATATTGTAGTCACTTATCATTACATTTACATTTACAGCATTTAGCAGACGCCCTTATCCAGAGCGACTTACAATTGGTACAGTCTTACAATCCAAGCAATTGTGGGTTAAGGGTTTTGTCATGGACCCAACAGTGGCAGCTTTTTGGCTGAGGGGGGATTTGAACCCTCGACCTTCTGGTCCAGAGTCCAGTACCTTAACCACTAGGCTACACTCACACACATAAACTTTCACCTTATTCCAACTCATTCTCGGCGAGTTATTTTTTGTCAACGTGTATATGGGTTAAATAGGTTAATAATCTTAACAACAAGGATAATAACCTTATCAAATCTGTTTATTTTTTGTTTTTGCCTATAATGAACATCTTGTTCGGCCAATAAGTAAACGTTACCGCAAAAAACCTTTTGTTGAACCTATTCATGAATTCCCTTATTGTAAAATTAAGCTCTAAACCTTTCATCATTTCAGAAATAGGACCGTTTTTATGAAATTAAAATCAATAGACATGGCAGACGGGTTCAAAATCGATAGCATTTTTTTCATATACTGTCAGACCTAAAACAATTTCTGGAACGAGGAGCATTAGTCAACATCAAACACAGCTTAAAATGGATCCGACTGGAAAATATGTTGCATCATATCTGACCCAGTGGGTAGTAACATGCTATATTTACTCTGTGACATTTTTTTTAAATAAAAAAGAAACTTATTGAACTTTTTGCTGCATACCCTGCTTCTTTTCATTTCTGTTGCTTGAGTTACTGGTTTTTATGCAGCTAAATTATTTAATGTATAAGTAAACTCCTGTTTGAACATCACTGAACTTTACCTAACGTACATGAACAGTAGGATCAAGTCTGTACATGCAGACATGAAAACGAAATATAGTTTAACAATTTGGTCTTTATTTATTTTCACTATAAAGTGCATTTTTAAATACAACACATTATATTACTTGGAATTATTATTCGGATTACTTTTACTATTACTAAAAAGTGCCAGTACTTTTATTTGACTTATATTTATTTTATACTCTACCCGCCTCTGTCCATTACAGGCCTAAATTACAAATTCCTAACGCATTACCTTTACAGGATTTAGAAGAAATCCTTATCCAAAGCGACTTAAAATGAAGTTGAGCAGTTGAGAGTGGTTACAGACCTTATTTTAGAGCCCAACACTGGTAGGATGAAGGAGCTGAATTTGAACTTTGACTAATTCTCCAGAGCTTTAACCCCTGAGCCTACAGTCGCCATCCTCCAAACACATTAATGCTGCATTATGAAACGTATCACATTATCCTGGACTGCTGAAGTTCTTTAATTAATGCAGGTGTTTGAATCTTAAAATACCGTCTCTCCGCCCCTTTGAAACCTCTTGATTGTGATATGCGCAGAGAGCTGTCAGTTTGCGATGCACGGCTCAGCGTGAGAGCTGTGTGTTAATCGTGATGCTGAGAGGACAGAGCTGTGAACATGGCTGACTCTGGCTGGAACCTTGGCTGTGTGCCGGCGCTGGAATTGAATAGTCTTACACTCAGTGTGCTGTGAGTCACTCAGGTTGTCTGACGCTCGCTTATTTGGAACGCTGCTGCATGTGTCTACTAAAGAGGTCTTTCAGAGTCATTGGCTTCAGTGATTTAGATGGAGAATGAGAGAATAAAAGTATAAAAAGCATAGCTCTGGCTACGGCTTTGCTTCGACAGCAAGCCGCAACGGCTCTAGGAGAGGGTGATGTAATAATCCTTTAAATAATCCCACAAGCTATACATTTTTATACTGTATATTAGTCATGGTATACACTCACCAGCCACTTTAATACAATCCCAAATCAGAAAAAGCTGGAACAGGATGGAAAATGCTAATTTCAAAACCTGCAGTGGTCCTTACATTTCCTTTGGCTTTTATTTAATTGCAGACAGTATAAACCCCAAAATACTTCATGTTTTTCTGGTCAACACCATTCCATTTACTAATAATCATCTATTCCTACATTACAGGTCTGCAACACATTCCAAAAAGTTGGGATGAGGGCAATTTAGGGCTAGTAATGAGGTAAAAAAATAATAATGATGTGATTTCAAACAGGTAATGTCAACAGGTTATTATAATCATGATTTAGTACAGTAGAAGAACAGTATCCATGAAAGGCTGAGTCTTTGAGGAGTAAAGATGGGCAAATGATCTCCAGTTTATCAACAAACGTGTAAAAAAATCATTGAAATGTTTAAAAACAAAATGTTCCTCAAGGAAAGACTGGAAGGGATTTACATATTTCATGTCCTAATGTTTTCTGATTTGGCTTGTTTTGA
Source organism: Ancistrus triradiatus (assembly GCA_025084515.1). Classification (NCBI taxonomy): domain Eukaryota; kingdom Metazoa; phylum Chordata; class Actinopteri; order Siluriformes; family Loricariidae; genus Ancistrus; species Ancistrus triradiatus. Next base: position 287,660 of record JAJAGP010000063.1, on the reverse strand, counting down.
TTTGTCTTGTTGAAAAATGCATGGATGTCCCTGGAAAAGATGTCGTCATGAAGGCAGCTTATGTTGCTCTAAAATCTCAATGTACTTTTCTGCATTAATGCCATCACAGAAGTGTAACTCACCTTTGCCAAGGGCACTGACAAAACCTTATTCCATGGCAGAGCCTGGCTTTTGGACTTTTTGCTGATAATAGTCTGGATGGTCCTCTTCATCTTTGGAGCACAGTGCCCATTTCTTCCAAAAAATATCTGGAAAACTGATTGGTCTGACCACAATACACATTTCCACTGTGTGATGGTCCATCCCAGACGCCTCAGAGCCCAGAGAAGTCGACATTGCTTGTGGACTTGATTAACATAAGTTTTTTTTTTTGCACAGTAACGTTTTAAGTGGCATTTGTGAATGTAACTCCGTGTTGTAGTGCTTGATAATGGTTTGCTAAAGGTATCCCTTCCCATGTGGTTCTATCAGTTATTGATAAATGATGGTTCTTGGTGCAGTGCTGTCTGGGGGATCGGAGACCACTGCCTGTTAACGCAAATACCTAATCAGCCAATCACATGACAGGAATTCAATGCATTCAGGTTCCACACAGGCCTAAGTCCAAGGTCTGGTTCGAACTGGGGATCTCAGGATCTGTGAGCTAACAACTTGCACCGGCCGCAACGTTAAATAAACCACTAAATCAATAATAATTAATCCTCAGAACATTGAGTGAAATAGTAACTAGTATTAAAACACCAGCAAAAGTGTTGTGACTATTTTGGCATACCATTAAAGACAGAAAACACATATGAATGAAAACTTTATGCACACTTACACAGTAACTCCATAAAGCAGTCCCGCCACATCAATGACATCTTAGGATATTGCTTAGCATATAACTATTTATGGCAATTTCCAGAACAGCCCAAATTACACAGTGTAGCCAACTACCCTGTAAAATGCTACAGTCAAATCTCTACCACACGCAGCATGTATCATCTCTGCCTGCAATATCATCATTTGCCGTAATCGTCGTTCTGCTACACCGATCTGAGCCACTTTGGTTTCGATCGCCTCCTGTGTGCTTGTTCACTCTGATTTTGAGGAAAAGGTCAGCTATGAATCAAGCAGGTGAAACAGCCTGAGGCTGCCTGCACGCCATTAGCCTTAACCTGAGGAATATGCTTCCGAGCAAAAACAAATTGAGGTGTTAACAAGAAGGAGGGCATCCCAAGTACAACGCCGTAAATCTGGCCATCATCATCATCGTTTCCAAAAGCTGAAGGACACCTCACTGGAGTCAGACAGGACAATCACCTCGTATTAGCAGATTGTTTTGGCCCGGCTCAGATTTGTCTTTGAGGGTTTTGGGTTTATTTATTTAATGAAGCAGAATTAATGGCTATTCATGAAGGTTATATCGATACTTGGCAGACACGCTCACATTGGGGGTCAAATTTAGAGTGACCAGTTTATCCAACACATGCCTTTGGACTGTGGCGGAAACCGGAGTACCACCCATACACGGAGAGGACATGCAAACTCCACACAGGATTTGTTGTTGAAGATCAGTGAACATCTGCCAACTAGTTCTGCAATATCACACTAGGTTTACGTACAATCAGAACAAAATATCTGTGATAGTGTCATAGAATTTGACTGAAGCTGGACTGTGGTAGCCTAGCGGTTAAGGTACTGGACTATAGACCAAAAGGTCCAGGGTTCAAATCCCACCTCTGCCAAGCTGCCACTGTTGGGTCCTTGAGCAAGGACCTTAACCCACAATTGCTTGGATTGTAAGATTGTACCAATTGTAAGTCGCTCTGGATAAGGGCGTCTGCTAAATGCTGTAAATGTAAATGAAACGCGCACACACACGTTTCTCTCGCTATCCTTTTGAGAACTTTCCACTGACATACTGTAATCAGCGCTTAATTTGTGCTGGATCCTGCTGGAATAAGATTTTCAAATTCGGAGTGCAATCGTTCTGGCACTTATTTATGTATATCCAGCACATCTGTGTTTTATGTATAAAACCAAATAATATTAATAAACTAAGTTTAATTAGGGCTGGGCGATATATCGATACATCTTCGTACGAGATATGTGATGAGACAATATTGTTTATATCGATATAGTTTACGTTGGATTCATATTATACTCGCAGAGACGCTAGTTCACCTATTCTCCTCGCTCTGTCTGCGTCTTACCCAATTTCAGCATAGCTACGTCCCAATTCAGGGACTGCATCCTTCAGAGACTGTATTTGAAGACCAATTGCATCATAGCAGCGCATAAGTCTTCGTACCCTGCTTCCTTCGAAGGATTTGGCCACTGGATTGGGACGCAGTTCCTGTAGCGCCTCTCCCCACTCCCTCACTCATAAGCCCTCCATACTCTGCCGAAACAGAGGACACGAGGCAAGCTTCCGAAGAGTTGCTGGACAGAAAACAGTAGCTCAGTAATTTGGAGGTGGAGATATTTTGCATAGAATGCCGAAAACAAGTTATATGCATAAGTTCGATCAAGACTAATCTTGTGGAGCGTTGTGGAGGAATTTTGGCCACTCATCTTTGCAGAATTGTTGTAATTCAGCCACACTGGAGGGTTTTCCAGCATGAACGGCCTTTTTAAGCTCATGCCACAGCATCTCAATAGGATTCAGGTCAGAACTTTGACTAGGCCACTCCAAAGTCTTCATTTTGTTTTTCTTCAGCCATTCAGAGGTGGACTTGCTGGTGTGTTTTGGATCATTGTCCTGCTGTAGAACCCAAGTTCGTTTCAGCTTGAGGTCACGAACAGATGGCCGGACATTCTCTTTCAGGATTTTTTGGTAGACAGCAGAATTCATATTTCCATTTATCACAGCAAGTCTTCCAGGTCCTGAAGCAGCAAAACAGCCCCAGACCATGACACTACCACCACCATATTGTACTGTTGCTATAATGTTCTTTTTTCTGAAATGCTGTGTTACTTTTACACCAGATGTAATGGGACACACCTTCCAAAGAGTTCAAACTTTTGTCTCGTCAGTCGCCACAGAATGTTTTCCCAAAAGTCTTGGGGATCATCAAGATGTGTTCTGGAAAAATTGAGATGATCTTTAATGTTCTTTTTGCTCAGCAGTGGTTTTCGTCTTGGAACTCTGCCATGTCGGCCATTTTTGCCCAGTCTCTTTCTTATGGTGGAGGCATGAACACTGACCTTAACTGAGGCAAATGAGGCCTGCAGTTCTTTGGATGTTGTTGTGGGGTCTTTTGTGACCTCTTGGATGAGTTGCTGCGCTCTTGGGGTAATTTTGGTCGGCCGGCCACTCCTGGGAAGGTTCACCAATGTTCCATGTCTTTGCCATTTGTGGATAATGCCTCTCACTGTGGTTCGCTGGAGTCCCAAAGTTTTAGAAATGGCTTTATAACCCTTTCCAGACTGATAGATCTCAATTACTTTCTTTCTCAATTGTTCCTGAATTTCTTTGGATCTCGGCATGGCGTGTAGCTTTTGTTTCTCCCTTAATAATAAACACCTTAGAGCACTGCTGGGTCTATACTTTTCGGAACCTTTTCACTCCCTGCACACTTGCCGGATCACGATAAGCTTGGTGTTCCCTTATCTCATGTTTTATAAATTAAGCACTGGACATAATGATAACTGTGGCTAATTATTTCTACACCTAAACCTAACACTAACCTTGATCTCAGTAACCTAAAGCAAATCTTTTGGCTCTTTTGATTTTATTAAATAAAAGTTGCCGTTTTTGCAAAAAAAAAAAAAAAAAATGCAATTAAAGAACTGAGGAATGACAAAACAGTACTCAAGGCAAAATTGCCAGGCTTTGCTATCATTGTGAGGACATTTGGTCCTCACAAGTATAGCAAGACAAGGTACACACGCACACACACACACACACACACACACACACACACACACGTCTGGTCATTCCACATGCACATAAGATGCCAGCAAGTTGCATTGTTTGTCTCGCACATTTTCCCACTACAGAGCATCAAAATGTGTGAAAGCATTTACAACAGTTCTAACCCAGATCATAAGAAGCTACTCAAAAGAACATTCAGACATCCTAAGCTACTTGCTACTATTGTCAGGCACAAGTAAACGTAAAAAAATAGATTTTTCATGGTGTACATGACAATCCATAAAATGCACTTCTGTCCCTTACTGTAGGCATAGGATGGAGGGTCACACAAAGTTGGAAGGACACCAAAATCAGTTAGGAATATTTATAAATTACAGGAAAGCAAGGTATAACATCTGTTTGGACAATGTCTAATCACATGACACATCTGAATATACACTCGTCACTTTATGGTGGATCATTCTCAGCACTGCAGTGACACTGCTGTGGTGGTGGTGTGTAACTGCGTGTTGTGCTGGTATGAGTGGATCTACTGTCTCTGACTTTACCTCTACAAGGTGGAACAATATGGTAGGTGTGTCTAATAAGAGTGCACAGTGAGAGAACACAGTGTTTAAAAACTCCAGCAGCACTGCTGTGGCTGATCCACTCATAACAATTGATACAGTCTTACAATCCAAGCAATTGTGGGTTAAGGGCCTTGCTCAAGGACCCAACAGTGGCAGCTTGGCAGAGGTGGGATTTGAACCCTCGACCTTCTGGTCCAGAGTCCAGTACCTTAACCACTAGGCTACCACAGTCCCACGCAGTCAACACGCAGTTACAGACCACCACCATATCAGTGTCACTGCAGTGCTGAGAATGGTCCACCACCCAAATAGTACCTGGTCTGTGGAGGTCCTGTGGGGAGTAAAGGGGACTAACCAAGTATGCTATAACAGATGGACTACAGTCTGTAATTGTAGAACTACAAAGTGCATCTATATGGGAAGTGGAACTGATAAAATGAGTGTAGAAACAAGGAGATGTATCTAATAAAGTGATCACCAAGTGTATATTAGCACTGTATATTTGTATTAAAGCTTTTTCATATAACTATAGTACAGTGCAAAAGACTTAGGCCATCATTACGTTTGATGTTCATTTTGGTATAATGACCTTATATAACATTTTGTCGACGACTAGCACAATTTCAAACTTCGTCACTCCATAATACTCTTTTCCACTGATCTTCATTCCAATCTTTCTGAGGTTTAGCATATCTTAGCCTTTTCACCCTGTTCCCCTTCTGAAAAAGTAGTTTCTTGCCTGTAACACTTCCAAAAAGACCCTTCCTGATCCCAACTGGCATCCCAATGAAGCTGCCAGATACTGAGGTCACACTAAATACTTACCTCTGTAGCTTAGGGTTATTATTTTTTTAAGTTTTATAATACTGCATACAAATTTCCTCTATTTTGTGGCTGTATTTTAATAAAGAGACATAATTACATATGGTCATTACACCATTGCTAAAACAATGGTACAGTATATGGTGGCCTAAGACTTCTGCACAGTATTGTATATCGTCCATTTGTCAATGGTCTATTCATTAGGATGTTTTGTATTTAAATCATGAAAAAAATCCAGAAGTATTTGTTATTATTTAATACGCCACATACCTGCCGCTCCACTTCTCTGGATGACGAGCGTAGCTTCAGTACCCACGGTGCAGTCCTTCAAGATCTGGACCACCTGCGTATGGTTGAAACCCTGCAGCCCCTGCTGGTTAATCTCTACTATCAGATCACCCTCACACAGACCCGGACATCCCTGTGGCTCCAACACCTAAACAAACATTAGATCATCAGGAACAAAAACACACTGGCTCACCAGTTCCTAGTGTGATAGAGCAGCTACACTATGTAATAAAAGCATGCATATAGTGCAATAATGTGACTGTTACACTGTTTACCTAGAGCAAATGCTTCACTATGCAGCCAATAAGCACCATTCTCTTCCCAATACAATGGGTTTATAATGGCTACAGGAAATACTAGGTTTGGAAGGCGCGTATGCTATTCATCTCATCAGAGCCCTTCTAGTAGAGGTAATCATGTGAAAACGACATAATAGTGCATTTGCCTCTAACCTGTATAAACCTAATCATCATCAACTCTGATTTTATCACTGTTAAGTTACAATGATCATTTATGTTTAGTGTTACGCTTAAGGTTACTTCAGGGTTAGAACATTCATATGCTAAATGCTCACTGCCAGCCTTAGTAGTGTTCTACCAGTGTCCTACCATTTCCTCAAATAATAAAGCCAATACAACAATATGCATAGTAATTGTGTTTTAGGCTTAGAAACAATCTAAAGGGACGCATTGCTTAACGTAAACGATATGTTCGCGGATATGCAATACGTTTTCCAAACACCAGTTTAAATATATGTACCTACATTAGAGGTGTAACAAGGCATCGTGACACGATGCCTTGCGAAGCAAAAATGGGACAATGTGCAGCATTGTCGAGTTGAATTAAAGCCTTTTCACACCAAGTCCAATTTTTACGGACGAAAAAAACGCACGTCAAGGTTTGAAAAAGTATAAACACATGTATATTGACTGTGGGACTGTGGTAGCCTAGCGGGTAAGGTACTGGACTATGGACCAGAAGGTCCAGGGTTCCAATCCCACCTCTGCCAATCTGCCACTGTTGGGTCCTTGAGCAAGGTCCTTAACCCACAATTGCTTGGATTGTAAGACTGTACCAATTGTAAGTCGCTCTGGATAAGGGCATCTGCTAAATGCTGTAAATGTAAATGTATATTAATGCCGTCCTTCACATTGAGTCCAAAACTGACGAACTGTGACGCTGCGTAAAATTTTTAATCAGAGCCTGTTCTAATTTCTGCGTTGTTCGGATGCGTTAAAATCAGGCTGACCAATCAGGGCTCGGTTGTCAGGCAGAACAGCTCATCCTGCTAGTAGCAGAGCACAAGAGCTTATATGACAAGCAACATGCTGACTATAAAAACATGGATATTAAAGAAAATATCTGGAGGAATAATGCCTGAAATGCTGGAGAATGATGGTGAAAACCTCACAGAGACTGTATGGAGCTGTTTTCTTGTTTACATTTACAGAATTTAGCAGACGCTCTTATCCAGAGCGACTTACAATTGATACAGTCTTACAATCTAAGCAATTGTGGGTTAAGGGCCTTGCTCAAGGACCCAACAGTGGCAGCTTGACAGAGGTGGGATTTGAACCCTGGACCTTCTGGTCCATAGTCCAGGCCCTTAACCACTAGGCTACCACAGTCCCACTTTGTTTATCTAAGTGCATTCTAATCATGTCCACACAAACACAAACTAGAGCTGCCTGCACGAATCTTCGCTCATGTCTGTGTTTCTTTAAGTTAACAATGTGAAAAAGACCCGGTGAAATCCCTGAGACACATTAACCGAAGAGGAGATTAAAGAAAGCAGAAGTAGGCAGGGAGTTTTCAGAGTGCTTAGACAAAAAAAAAAACTAAGTGCACTTGGTTTAAAGGTCTGACTATTTTTCTCTGTGTGAGAAAGCCTTTATGCGTTCTTGTTATTACGCCATCAAATGCAACTACATTTTTGAACACCAGAGGGAGCAATCCTACCTCGTGCTCACACACCCCGTTCTCAGTGAGACGCGTTCTAATTTCTTTAAATCGCAGGAGACTACAGATACTTTTTCTTTAATTTTAATACAAGAAAAGTACACATTTTGAACTGTTATTCTTCATAAATAAACAAATGAATGCTCTCTCTTGTTTATTTAAGATAAGATGGAGCTACAACAGAGCATCTTGTTTACAATTTTAAATTTTGTTTACTGTTTCTTAAATTTTCTTTAAATTGCAGGGGCCTAAAGTCTTTTGTTTAAAATGTATATAAGAAAATGTGCATTGTATTGTAATGTTTACACTTCAGCAATAAAAAGAATCATCTTTTTGCAAACATAACTCAACATCGTGAATCGGATCGAACCGCGTATCGTTACACCCCCAGCTTATATACTACAAATTATATAGTAAAGATACTGTAGTGTACAGTTATCTACTAAATAGCCAAGATAGTGCAGTGTTTCCCATACGTTGATTTATTAAATATCAACAATGACCGCCATATATTGATTTTCTATTTTTTTTAATTTCACTGTAAAGGTGTATCCAGTGCAGTGACACACAAACATTTACGTAATTAGAAACTGTCTTTATGTGAGCGCGATGCATTTCCTGATGTATTTATGACGCAACCATTTATTTCAGAATAGGGCAGTGAACTGACAGAGAAGTGTGAAGAAGCTGTGAGAAAAGAACGCATTTGAGCCAGTTCACTCAGTGGACCGGAATCAGCATTATTTCATATTTTACAGAGATATTCCAATAGATGAAGAGACTGTCCTGTGCACCTTTGACCATAGAAACAAATACAAGGTTTTATACATCTTACATACGCATTTATTATATCTCTGTTTCCATGTGTTCCATCATCACCAAACAAAGATCTTAATGAACTCTGAAGCCTGTAGGTTAAAAATGTTTGGCAACCCTAGGGATCCCTCCATGATATCCAGGAACACGTACAGTCCTCCACTCCATAAGTGACAGATATCACCTCGTCAGAGGGTGAACATGAACCAGAGTGATTCCATTGGTAAAACCCTGGTTTGCATTGATGAATCAGCCTGGTTTGTATCCCAACTGTGACAAGATGATTTCTGTCAGTTACGGAGTGGAGGTTCGTACATGTTACTGGATATCATGGAGTGACCCCTGGGGTTGCCGAACATTTTACCCTACAGGCTTCAAATGTCAAGGTCTGATGCCTGGAGTGTCTGCTACTGTTTCTTGATGTCAGTGAATTATGAGAGACATTTTCGCCTGGTCAAAGACTTTCAACTCCCAGAGGTCCTTGATGTGGAGACTGGGTCTGAATGTGTCATGTGATGCAGACCAAGGGTGCCCTCATGAATGTCGGTAAAATATGTATAACTGATTCATTTTAAATCACTGATAATCTTAGTCTGTTACCAACTAAAATGAAAATATTTGACTACACTACTCTTTATCAGAAGCTTATGCCGCATGTTTTAAAAGTTTTATTCCCACCTGTTTGACCCTCTGGCCTGTAGGACTGTCTGCAATGGTGAAGCCAAAACCCTCAGTTCCTTTGGTCATGGTGAGGCTTAGAATCTCTGAAGGTGCATGGGCACCTGCTGTCGCCCCTGTTGAGGAAGCCATGGAGACAGCGTCATCATGTGGAGGCCCCGGCGTTGTGAGGGATGGCGGTTGTGATCCGTCCAGATGCGTGTCACCGGGGTGGGACACTTGAGACAGAGCGTCCCCATGCTCAGGGAGCAGACGTCCTGTCAGAGACATGTACTCCATGTAGTTATCGTAAGTGCTGCGTCCATTCAGAAGAAGCGAGGGGTCCACCAGGCCCAAAGGGGGCACTGTGGTAGTGGCCGAAGAGTCCTCAGGGTCATAGGGCAGCGGGTAGCCTCGACACAGCACGAGGGTCACGCTCTGACCGATGGGCACCGACTGGAAGAGCTTGACCACGTCTGCATGGGTGGTGCCCAAAACGCAGATGTCGTTGATGTAGACGATGACATCACCTGCACATACAACCATTAAAAAAAATACTGACTCCACTGACATTATATAAATCATACATTAAAAATATTAAATAATTTTTAGAACGTCAGTACTGTGCAAAAGTCTTAGGCCACCATCAGATTTACTGGTTTATCAATGGTATAATGAACATATATAACATAATGTTGACGATTGGACCCAAAAAATTTCAAACTTGGATTCGACACTCCATAAAGTGGTTTCTTGGCCATTCCTGATTAAGCTTCTTCTGACTATAGAAGGATTAACTTTACATCCCAATACAGCTGTCAGAAGCTGCTAATGCTAAAGTGTAAGGGGAGGTCACACCAAATACCTGCCACTGTATCCTATAGAAGCTGTTTGTCTGATTGTTTTTCAGTTTTTTAACACTGAATACAAATTTCCTGGATTTTCTGGCTGAATTTGAATAAAGAGACAGAGAAATAATTATGTATGGTCCTTATACCATTGCTAAAACAACAGTATATCTAATCTAATGCTGGCCTAAGACTTTTGCACAGTACCGTATATACTACAGTGTTAAACATTTTTGAATAGGGCCAAGTCATTTTAAAATACAGGTATGTGCCCTTTATAAATCTTATCAATATTATCTGTCTTATGTACATCTAATTCACTTCTAATGACAGAAAACTAGTACAAGCAAACCTGTGTGACACCTGCTGACAGAAAAGAGAATCGCAGTCTTGAAGACAGAAAACAACATGGCAACATTTCTTTCGTTTTCGATAAGTGTTTCAAATTTTATACAAAGTTACGAGTTCCTGTATTGTACAGCACTGTGCTGTGCTAAATGTTTTCATATTGGGTTTTAATTAATTTTTTTTTTTTAATAAAACACTGTGCAAAGTATTTAAACTCTGTTCAACGTCCATTTCGGTCAACGCCCTGTTTCACAGAACATAATGCAGATGTTGAATGGCGCATACCTGTATAATAATTCTTTTTAATGAATGTTGCACTACCTGAGATTCAGTGACTGGTTAAACTGGTTATTTCATAAAAAATAATTATACGCCATTTTAAAAGCTAATACACTGATAAGAAAGCAGACATTATAATCTTGCTAATACATATATGCATTTTAATATAATTTCACAGACACCTTACCATGTTACAAGGTCGTATCCAAAGAGGGTTAAGGACCTTGCTCAAGAGCCAACAGGGGCAGCAGGGCAAGGCTGGAACTTCAAATCTTAACCTTCTGCTCAATAGTCTAGTAGCCTTAATGCAAAGCCGTGGCCATCTTATTCATTTTTAATTAGCACTGTACTAAACATACAGTTGCAGTTATTTGAATGCTCATGGAAATGGCTCGTATAATGAATATTTATAGGGCTATATACATTATTTCTTATGGGAAAATCCCCAACTCGTTCTGGCATCTTCAAACCCCTTCATACTTTTAGTGATGTCAGTTTAATGTAGTGTGTGCATGTGGTGTGTGTCACTTCCACTGAAAGAAACGTTTCCAAGGAACCAACTATTTTTACTATATTTATACTATATCCTATATCCATGGTAATCCTTCACCCAGCTCCCCTGTATGAACCCATGGCAAAAAGAAAACTGTCTGCAGACGATTTCCTGTGTTCACCCGGATTTGAATGCATCTGTGGCTTTGACGTTGCAAATGTTATTTGGAATGTGAACAGGTTTGTTGTGAATAACTTGCATCTCCGGTCCAATCTCATTGATGATTCAACAGAACATGCATTTCTAAAGAGAAAATGTTACAAAAGCTCAAATGCTCAGCTTCCCAAACACAACTAATTTACCAGGACAAATTGACAAACTGATGACAAACTGATGTTTGCTCATTCGGATGCTCCAACATAGAGGATGTGCTCCCATGCCAACTAAGTTTTGATTTACAGATAGTACAACTGGCAACCCTTTTTTTCCCCTCTCACACTTTTGAGGATTTTGTTTCTGAGGCCGCCATCACGCTTTTGTTACCTCTCCAGTAAGCGATAAGTCTTGGTCCCTTTGTAGTGGCGGGATGCGCATGCGCAGTAGCCAGAATAACCTTTAAAAAATCATATTTTTCTGCGTTATTTGAACCCAACAAGACAAGTAAGTTATATCATTTTTGTCAGATTATATCAGCGATTCTAAACATGCATTTTAAACGTTCATTTCTCTTTCAGTTCCAGATATATAGGTCTCTCCCCATTCAAAGAGATAGGAGTCTGGTATTGTATGGCTGGAAATAACTGCCCGGTGGTGCTACCAAGATGGTGAACAGACTTGATGGTAATGACTTTGCTGATATTCTGGACATCATGCACTTCTAGCACCGACTGTAGATATTATGGACGGTATGTCACTGTTGACACCTATTGAGAATTTTTGAAGCCACCAAAATGGCTGCCTGGGCGCTGACATATTAGGCGCGCTTGCGCAGTAGGTGCAAATTGTAGCCAGAGCAAGCGCAGTAGGGACTGAATTGGGACAGGTTTCTCCACCCAAACCCCCACTCGTTAGGGTACGCCCACCTCTCGGTATTACGCCGCAATGTGACTGACTGCACTTTTTCTTCGGGAACTGGCTAAACTGCTAGCCGATGATGGCTCAAATGACTGACGTTAAGAGGGAAGTTAGGACGTTAAAGTAAAAGCCAGGCATACACTGTGCGATTTTAGCCCGATTTGGTCGTAGCCAAGCGAATTTCAGGATCAGTCACAAACTATATACAAAGCGTGTTGAAAATGTTTTGGATACCCCTACACAGACGCTAAAGCTGTAGCTCCAAATCTCTGTAAAATGGACATTTTCTACACGTCTTTACTCAGTGTATGCCTGGCTTAAGAGCGCATTCACGTCCTGTGATCGTCAGAATGAGCTGTCAATCAACACGGCCATAGCTGTCAATCACCCAATCGCCACACCCCTTTAAGTATTACCAAATAACTTCCATAAAACCCTTTAATCGAAAAGAAAAATACTGGGCGAGCTTCTAACGTGATGGTAGCTTATAGAATTGACAGATTACAGTTTCTAGAAAGTAATAGTTGGCTGTGTAGTTTGAAATGAAAACTTGCCGTCTGAGCCGTTCACTGACATGAGAATGGGCAGGGTTAAAAGCTGTACTGCAGCCAGCCACTAGAGGGCAGATTTGTGTTGAGGAGATTTGTAACGGTGACATTACGCAGCGCATTAAGCAAATAAACAAGATCTAGATAATGCATTTCATAGTATAAATCTTTTTCTAAAAGTTGCCATGAATCACCGGATTCCAAGCAGTTGACTTCTGGATCAACAGCGTTCCATAAGTCCAAACAATCTGCTCTGAATCATATTTTACATAGAGTTATACTGTACAGTAGTCATGTAAAACGTAATGTCCAAATGTAACTCAAGCTGAAAAGACTTGGATGTGAACTCCAAGAGAATGGCAACGTTCAGCATTACACTGACCTTAGTCCCATAAATAACCGCTAAACACTCATCCCTACACCTGCATACACACACACGCTCACACACACACACAGCAATGATGAGTTTAAGGGCATGTAGGTGTGTGATGAAGGATGACTTCACCATCTGTCCAATAATGAGAGACCACAGAGTTACAGAAAACCTGGGGCTGTTCTACACTGCGCCGCCAGGATGAAAGAAAAGACAGAGTGAAGGGCAACATTTTCCCACAGTTAGAGCCAAACCACAGTTACACAGCATACTTCGGCAGCCATGACTGCGCAGCCAGTGTGCATAACTACGTGTGCATAACTGGGCCTCAGGAAGCACCGCAGCTTAAAAAGATGGCTCACTAGCTGTGCACTGATCGGGAATGGCAGATCAAATCGAAGCTGAATTAAAGCACATCTAAAAAACAACAGCCTCTGCTTCACCCGGCACGGAGTACACACAATCCCTAAAAGCTGATGGCATCAGTCTGTGTTGCCTCATAAAAGCACTCCACAACAAACACAACCCTGTGTACAACAAGACAACCACACCGTTACAAAAACAGTACACATTTTCTGGTTCATACGTACGGCATTCTTTGTTTGAGAGTTAGACTAACACTGGGAGTGTACTAGAGAAAGTTTTCATTCTTTCTCTTGAGAAACTGCAGAACTGAGTATCTGGATGTTTGAAACTTTTCTATAATTTACCATGCTATAAAACCCCCCAAGCGATCAGGATATTTCTGTAACGGGACGCCAGTGGTCGGACTTGTAGAGCCAAGCCACCAGTTGTAGAGCCACCAAGCCACCTTTGCTCACTAGGTACAGGTTTAGGTACTGCACTCTGGACCAGAAGGTCCAGGGTTCAAATCCCCCTTCTGCCACTGTAGGGTCCTTAAAGCACAGCTGCTTGGATTGTAAGACTGTATCAATTGTAATTGTAATTGACAGTTACAATTCAAGCAGTTGTGGGTTAAGGGTCTTGGTGGCTTGGCATAGGTGGGATTTGAACCCTGGGCCTTCTGGTCTGTAGTCACGTATCTTAACCACTAGGCCACCCAATTGGAATCCAATCCAATTCGCTCTGGATAAGGGCGTCTGCTAAATGACATAAATGTAAATGGGGGAATAGGAGTGAGCAAAGGGTTATTTGGATCAGGTGTCAATAATAAATTTATATTTAGTCACTTAGCAGACACCCTCACCAGATCCACTTACAACTAATACAATCTTACAAGGTACAATCCAAGCAACTGTGAGTAACGGGCCCAGCAGTGGCAGTTTCAGTTCACTTTTCTTGTTAAGTTCCATCCTGCTTTTAACTTTTCTCTTTTCTTTTCTTATCCTCGACTCTACAGACAACAGTGTTTCTGCTATGTACAATTTGTAGAGGCTGCCTCTTGTCACAAAAGTGCAAAACTCTGCAGAGAGCTTTCAATTTGAAAGGATGAACCTAGAGTGAAACGAAAGTGTAGAGCGATTACGTTCAAGGGAGAGGAAGAACAGAGGAGGTAGATTAACTTTAGTTAAGTTGAATAGGTTTACATATGAAAAGAACATTCGCAACGTTACGCAAGACACATCGCACATCGGCACCCCACAAGCGCACGCCGATGCTCCATGACTGTTCAGTTCGTAATTGTGTCGCATTTTGGCAGTACTGCATTTAATTAAAGCCATAACTGAGACCACAAAAAGCCTCAGGAGGTCACTTGACTTAAAATTGACACAGACAAAGGCAGACAGTCTCGTCTGTATGCATGATAAGTGATGATGAACCCTTTTTTGGGGGGGGTTCTGCTGCCGCTGATGAAAAACATCCTAGAGGAAACACTGAACAGTGTTTGTACCATACCAGCTACACCTCTACAAAGGTTCTGCGCACAATGGCATTTTCTTGGTTCAAACAGCCATCACCAAAGTTGTAGGGGATTCAGACTGATTAGACCAATGGATTCAGTTCTTTCATCAAGATGTGCCAGTGTGCCAGCTTGAACCACGCGTTTCTGCCACTCTTTACTGACAAACTCAGTGACACATGGGGTACCCCTGCTTTGTTTTGCTTGACCCAACCTCATTACCTGAGAAACTCTAAATCTCAGAAGAACCCTGGTGAGCCAGAAACTAAGATACAGACAGACCCAGCAACGTTGGACCCAGACAGAACTGGGATGGAACCTGGTGGCACATATGCAACTCAAAACCTTGGCCCACAAGAGGCTGGATATAAACCAGAGTGTATCCTGGCACAGAAAGGTCTGAGTTGCATATCTGTTTCTGAGGAGTCTTACCATTGGATTCTGTTCCTGAAGCCAGCTGCCAGGATCTGTCCTAGGTCTCTCTGGGTCACCATTGGGTTCCTTCCCAGTGTAGGGCTGAGTTTTTAACTATTTCTTGGTTTCCACCTCAACAGGGGGATTCTGCATGCCTTGTGTCATAGGGGCTGGGTCTGTAGTGTGCAAACAGATCAGGAGTACCCTTTTCAGACCATGAGGGGCTGTGTGGAATCATCACTTACCAGTGGCCATTTTGCCGTCCTGTGCAGCTGGGCCATCTGGAATTACGCTCTTCACTTGCAGAAACTCATCCGGCTCGTCTCCCCCAATGATGGTGAAGCCAAAGCCCATGTTGCTCTTTTGTAGAGCCGTGGAAAGAAATGTTCCCTTCAGCTGGGTGGCATCTCGTGTGAATGGAGGTTTCTCTGTATACAACACACACACACACACACACACACAAAACATGAAGCCACATCATGTCATTGGATAACCATTGGTTAAGCACCTTCATCAGGTCTCCATCAACTTTTGGTCTTCATCAGAAACCAAATCTTGATTTATTATTATTATTAGACTTCAACATTTACAGCAATTAGCAAATGCCCTTATCCAGAGCTACTTTTTCCGTAGTAAAAACATGAAAAAACCTCACAGAAACACCACCTAAACACTTACTCTGCATATCTAGATGGTATTCCATTTGCCTACTCCTACAGTAATGAGTTGTTATAATGTATGTCCTGTGAACTACATTAAGTGGGCAGCAATTAAGAATCATTATCACATTTTAACTCAACAGGTTCAGGCTGCAACTGTGGCAATGTTTCTGAATACAAAAAGAGAAGTGTATTTACCTTCAAAAAGGCAGTATTCAGACTAGTTTTTTCAATGTTTCTCAGAGAATAACTTTATATTTAGGTTTTTAACTATCTCACACACACACACTTCTGAAAAAGCTGAATATACAACTTGTTTCACGTTTCTAATATTGTGATTGTTTGAAGTACTGAATTAGCTTCAAACTTCTCCCATTCCATATGACAAGTCACTCTCTGCTCTGCCTTACACCCCCCTGTTCACCAGGGTTTTATCCACAGCAGGTGAAATATATCTCTAGTGGATCCCACAGTCTCAGCAAACACAGTCAGTGCCTATCCAGCATGGATTAAACTGTTTTTGTTCTGTCCCTGAGCCTAGCAAGGCATGCTGTCAAACCACAAAGCTATACTGGATTGTGTTAATGCGACACAATGTGCTGTACACACAGTAACGAGCAAAGCCGTATAAGAAAGTGCCCAAAATAATCTACAATTCTGTTTTGTATAGGCTAATAGTGGTATATCATGGTCGTATGATATAGGGAGTAGTAATTAAGATACGATTCTGGACACAGCCCATAAGTATAGGTGCCTCACATGGTCAAGTAACAGAAAATCATTTAATAGCGTTTAAACCATTATCATAAGAATTACAGATATTATTAACAATGCATGACAAACTACTATATCTCACCCACCTAACAAAATGTGATTAAACAATGCTCAAAAATAAGCTGACTTCACAGATCTGATTTACCGGAGAAGGCTTGTTTTTTGAGGTGTTCCTCAGAGATGTTAGGCTGTGACTCTCAGAGGTATGTAAAGATGACTAGACATGTCTCTCTCTTAAACCTTTGGATCTGACTTCTCTCACTGCAGCTCTACTGGGGTAAGGTCGGGTGTCTTGGCAGGACATTTAATTACAGAGAGTACTGCCTGTTTTTTTTCCCCCCAGATATTTCTTGGACAGCTGAGAGACGTGTTTGAGGCCACCGAATATCACACATTACTCACCTAACTATTAACTCACAGAATCCACCGTATAAAGGTTGGGTTTCATTCATCTGTGATTAGGCCATATCATATTTTCATGATCTACATTTTCAGAAAGCAGATCAGAATATTTAATTCAAATTATAGTCCGTGTTATACAATGTAGATTGTTCCAGGAAAATGAATATTCGGATAGCTGCAGTTTATGTGCAATATTTCTTACAGGAAAATTCCTACAGATTCAATCCTATAGAATCGGTGAGGAGTGAGAGGAGTCTGTGCAGAGAGATGAAGCAACGGGCAAAGAGAGGATGCAGCCAGATGAACCACTGTACAGAAACACGAACCAGCGTGCAGAGAGATGAGTGGGCGAGAGAGCAGCAGAAGCAGCGAATGTATGAGAATGAATGTATGAGCCACTTGACTGGCGAGAGACTCCGAGAGACTTCGGTACCTAACCCTACCGGGTCATCGCACGTGTCTGACCTTTCATGGTATTTACAGGTATTTACAGCTTGTACACCGGGGCAAAAAAAGTATCTAGTCAGCCACTGATTATGCAAGTTCTCCTACTTCGGAAGATGAGAGAGGTCTGTAATTTTCATCATAGGTACACGTCAACTATGAGAGACAAAATGAGAAAAAAAAAATCCAGGAAATCACATTGTAGGATTTTTAAAGAATTTAATTGGAAATTATGGTGGAAAATAAGTATTTGGTCAATAACAAAAGTTCAACTCAATACTTTGTAACACAACCTTGGTTGGCCATGACAGAGGTCAAATGTTTCCTGTAAGTCTTCAGCAGGTTTGCACACACTGTAGCTGGTATTTTGGCCCATTCCTCCATGCAGATCTCCTCTAGAGCAGTGATGTTTTGGGGCCGTCGCTGGGCAACACGGATTTGCAAAATTTTCTATGGGGTTGAGGTCTGGAGACTGGCTAGGCCACTCCAGGACCTTGAAATGCTTTTTACGGAGCCACTCCTTTGTTGCCCGAGCGGTGTGTTTTGGGATCATTGTCATGCTGGTAAGATCCAGCCACGTTCCATCTTCAATGCTCTCACTTGATAGAAGGAAGGTGTTTGGCTTAAAATCTCACACCATACATGGCCCCCGTTCATTCTTCCCTTAACACTAATCAGTCCGTCCTGTTTCCTTTGCAGAAAAACAGCCCCAAAACATGATGTTTTCCCACCCCATGCTTCACAGTATGTATGGTGTTCTTGTGATGCAACTCAGCATTCTTCTTCCTCCAAACACGAATCTACAGAAGTTTCTATTTTAGGTTTCATCTGACCACATGAATAATTCTCCCAAGGCTCTTTCTGATCATCCCCATATGTGCCTCGTCTGGCAAACTTCAGACGGGCCTGGACATGTACTGGCCTTAAGCAGGGGGACACACCTGGCACTGCAGGATCTTGAGTCCCTCTCGGCGTAGTGTGTTACTGATGGTACCCTTGTTACTTTGGTCCCCCAGCTCTCTGCAGGTCATTTCATCAGGGTCCCTCCATGTGGTTCTGGGATTTTTTTGCTCACCGTTTTCTCATGATCATTTTGACCCCAACGGGATGAGATCTTGCGTTGGAGCCCCAGATCAAGGGAGATTATCAGTGGTGTCCTTGTATGTTTTCCATTCCTTACAATTGCTCCCACAGTTGATTATTCACACCAACACCTGCTTTGCCTATTGTAGATTCACTCCTCCCAGGGTTATGCAGGTCTACCATTTTCGTCCTGGTGTCCTTCGACAGCTCTTTGGTCTTGGCCATGGTTCAGTTTGGAGTCTGACTGTTTGAGGCTGTAGACAGGTGTCTTTTATACAGATAATGAGGTCAAACAGGTGCCATTAATACAGGTAACGAGTGGAGGACAGAAAAGCTTTTTAAAGAAGATGTTACAGGTCTAGAAATCTTGCTTGTTTGTGGGTGACCAAATACTTATTTTCCACCATAATTTACAATTAAATTCTTTAAAAATCCTACAATGTGATTTCCTGGATTTTTTTTTCTCATTTTGTCTCTCATAGTTGAAGTGTACCCATGATGAAAATTAAAGACCTCTCTCATCTTTCTAAGTAGGAGAACTTGCACAATTAGTGGCTGACTAGATACTTTTTGCCCCACTGTATCTTGCCTCTGGCAAGGACATCTGGCTCAGTCCAGTCCAGGGGTGTTCCCATGTGACACATATTATTGTGGAGTTTGAATAACGTGATTCAGCTGTGTTTAACTGTCATTATAAAATAACTTTTTAAAGCCTGTCAGAAACAAACCAAAGATGTATTTAAACACTGCTAAAACTCTGACCTCACTGTTATACCTAATTAAGAAGGGACAAAGACACTGTCATAGCCTTACTCTGCCCGGATCTGGGCATTCCTCCAAAGTCAGCAAGTGAGAAAGGAAAACCAAATCAGGGAAGCTATCAGGAGGTTGACATCACCTTTAAAGAAAATGCAGCATTTTTAATTGCACAGTCTAATTCCACTAAGCACTGGCCAACAGCTCACCTTAGCTCGCGTAGCGAGGTGTCATGAAAGCAGCCATGAATTAAGAACGAATACCACGTTACAGTGTTTTACAAGTGCAAAGAGAGTCATATATAACCAGACACCCCTTCTAAACTTTCTTAGGTGCACATTCTCAGTTGCACATATGTAATATTCTGACATTTAGTAACTTTTTAAAGGACAACCATAGAGGACATTGTGAGGACAGATTCCGCCCCAAGGGGGCCAAACCTCAAGTGGCCCCCGACAAGGACTCTTTCTCACTCGAGACCTTCGGTCTTTTCCCTGCGCCACAACTTTTGGGTCAATTCTCCGGGCTGCTATTCTCACACCAGACCCTTCTCTTGTTCTCAGTCGCCAGATCCTCCTTGGTCCACCCTCCATGCAAAACCAGAGGTCGCAATGCAACCGATAGCCCTTATCTGAACTGTCTTATTTGAACTGGGCTAACTCAGTGGTAGAGCACTGGTTCTCGATGTGGAGGTTTGAATACGGCCTCTGGCAAGTTGAGGGCTATCAGATATGTGGCATCCCCAGGTGTAGTCTCCCTGGTACCTGAGAAGCTGCTGGTGCGAGAACAGGAACCAGAAGGCACGGAGTAGAGACCCAGGATGTCTGGTACAGGGAAGAAACGAAAGTTCTGGTGCATGGAGTATGGAGGGAGCACAGGCCAAGACCTGCCTTGCTGGGGGTCACAGCAGCTTAGGGCCCCCTCAGGGATGGGGTTTGGGTTTGCCATCACATGATGCAGACCAGAGGTGCCCCTGCCACAGGCGTACTGTAATCCTACACAGAAAATCCCATTGCTTTCATTCATTCATTTACTTTATCTGCTGAATCCTGCACAGGGTTTTGAGAGAGTCGGTGCCTAGCCGGTGGCACAGGGCACAAGACGGGAACAACCCTAGACAGGCCCCAGAAGTTGAATCTGTTCATCTGGACATAAAGGGGAGAAACGTTTCGTCACTCATCTAAGTGACTTCTTCAGTGGAAGACTTCCCCAATCTTATATACAGCACATCTGCATAACGACTGATACCAGCACCATTGCATAAAAATGGGACCGATGATCAGTTGGGGAAATAAAACAGCCACTGGCGAAACAGATGGCACAACACAGAAGACCTACCTCATCAGGTCAGGACTCTTCGGTTTACACCCAACTACAGGCCAGTGGCCACTCTTTCAAGGATGAAGGCATGCAGATCTTTGATAGAGAGGAACGATGGTTTGAACGCTTTCCTCCCTATCAAGAAGCCATTTTTGGAAAAAGGGAACGTCCATCCCTGAACCGAGGAGGGTGCCTCAGAGTCTATGATGGTGAGATATCTCTCCCCATCTTACAATGCCGCTATTGCAGCCCTTGCCCAATCCTGTGTGAATGGCACACATGCCCATTGTCATTAATGGATATGGAAATCTGCATATTAAACCGATCACCGATCCCATTGTTATGCAATGGTGCTGGTACCAGTCGTTATGCAAATGTGCTGTATATAAGACTGGGGAAGTTTTCCAACTAGCTGAGACTGAAGAAGTCACTTAGATGGGTGACGAAACGTTTCTCCCACAAAATCTTATGTCCAGATGAACAGATTCAACTTGGGTTTTCTTACCTGGGTTATTGAGCTTGCTTCAAGACAAACCCTAGACAGGGTGCCAATCCATCGTAGGTCACATACAATGACACACTACAGTAACCTAAAGCACGTCTTTGGACTGAGGGAAGAAACCGGAGCAACCGGAATAAATCCACGCGGACACAAGCAGGACATTCAGACTCCAAACACACCTGCTCCACCTGGGACTAAACCCAGGAACTTCTCCCTGTGAGGCGACAAAGCTACCCACCGAGCCCCCCCATTGCTTTCATATTTTTGTTTATTATATGTTCGTTGTAGAGGCAATATTCACATTAGGAGGGCTTGATCAGGTGCCCATAACATGCATATACTCATATGTTCCCTGACAAGGACAAATATGCTCAGAACACCACTGCACCATTGCTATTGCTTCTATGAAAAAAGACAAAGAAACAGGCAGAGACTAAATTTACTACTCCCCAACAGTCAGTACATTACTCCACTACACCATACAAAACTGAAAAGAGTTTTAGAACACATTTTCTAAAATAAGACGACGTGACCTGAGTGATTCAACCTTCAACTCAACATATAACGGTGAGAAGAGTACATGTCCTCAAGTGGCCCAGTTCTAGCATGACCTGAATCCAAAAGCACTTCCAACTTGTAGTAACTGGGGTGTGCAAATGAAAATCCACGAGTTTTCCTGAATAGACGAACCTAGAAGGATCTGTCTGAGCACAACTGGGTAAAAAAAGTCACAAACTGGCCTAGACAGGCAGAATATGGGGAATATTTAAGCACCACTGACACTCAAACCCAGTGTAATTGCCAGGTTACCTTTACTAATGACTAGCTTTGTGTCTCACACATGCAGCCTGCTTTACTGGGTTGAACACCTTCACACATGTACGTGTTACACAACATCCGTTCAAATATGCATCTGTGGTCTGATAAGGTTACGAGCCTTAATATGAAGATGATTAACCTACTTAATCCATATATTACCTTGTCATACATTAGCTGTTGTAGTGCAGCAGTTGTAATGACATTCGTAACAGTGCAGACAGCTGCACAATGTTTTATTAAACACAAAGTTTTATTAAACACTGAGCAATGTTTTGCTGGCGCTGCCATCCTTATAAGTGCATTGATGATGATGAAGAGCATGTCTTAAAACTCCGGTGAGATACGTGCACTGGATCTGAGAGAACCGTGCATGGATTGTGGAACAGTTAGTTTCTCTTAGAGAATTTGTTTGTGTTAAAAAAACAAGCGGAGTAAGAAGTACTGCATCTTCGCAACGCAGCACACCAGAGAAAAAAGGAGAGAAAAAAACAGCATTGCGTTTCTGCAATGCAGCCAACAGAATTGTATACATTTTAAAATTTTACATTTACAGCATTTAGCAGACGCCCTTATCCAGAGCGGCTTACAATTGGTACAATCTTACAATCCAAGCAATTGTGGGTTAAGGGCCTTGCTCAAGGACCCAACAGTGGCAGCTTGGCAGAGGGGGGATTTGAACCCTGGACCTTCTGGTCCATAGTCCAGTACCTTACCCGCTAGGCTACCACAGTATACGTTCGCTTCTCACAGCTTCTGCATGCTGCTCAGTTCCCTGCTGTATTGTGAAATGAATCCTCGTGTTGTAAATACAATAGGAAATATGTTAAATAAAGACAATTTCTAATTATATAAATGGTTGTGTGTGAACAAAACCGGAGTACCCGGAGTAAACCCACACAGACACAGGGAGGACATGCAGACTCCACACAGAAAGGACCCAGGACGCTCCACCCTGGGATTGAACCCAGGACCTTCTTGCTGTGAGGCAGTGGTGCTACCCACCCATATTAAATAAGTCAGTGTATAGGAAACACAGCAGTATTTTGTCTATTTGTTAAATACTGGTTCACTACAGCATCCCATACAGCTTTGTTATATAATACGTAGTACATCAATTTAATGGTGTTTGGCCAGCATCCAAATTACTTAACATGCAATTTCACAAAGCGTATCGTGGACGTTAAGCGATGTGCATTCGTGTATTTTAAATCCCACATATAATATTAGGTGGAGGTATCATGTTACGACATGCCTCCAGTTAAACCTCTCAATCAGATGATGAGACAGCAAGAAGGTCCTGAGTTCAATCCCAGGGTGGAGCGGCCTGGGCTCTTTCTTTTTGGAGTCTGCATGTCCTCTCCATGTTTGCGTGGGTTTACTTCGGGTACTCCGGTTTCCTCCCACAGTCCAAAGACATGTAAGCTAATAGATCACGCTGAGTTGGCATTGCCTTGAGTGTATATACGACCAGTCTTGACTTAACCTTGTATATTGATGTAACCATGTGTGTGCCGCCGCTGAAATGGCTAATGACGCTGATAGCGGCGTTACGTAAACCAAATAAAGAAACAAACAATAAGGGCGGCTCACGGGTAGCACTGTCACCTCATAGTGCGAAGGACCTGGTTTGATCCCAGGTGAAGCAGTCTGGGTCCTTTCTGTTTGGAGTCTACGTGGCCTCCCCGTGTCCATGTGGGTTTACTCCGGGTACCCCGGTTTCCTCCCACATGCCAAAGACGTGTGTTAGGCTAACTGATTATGCTAAATTGGCATTGACTTGACTGCACAACGAGTACAATCCCAAGACTGGGAGTTTTATGCAAACACATTTCTGATGTTTTTACCTCTGTATATGGTGGGCAGTGGCAGGGTGGAGAGTCCTTGGCTCTGCATTTGCTGCTGATGTTGAATTCTCCTCTTGGCCTCCAGAACGGGATTTTCGAATTGCGTCCTTCTGTTAATGTGGCTAAACAGGAGGAAGGAACTCATTCGAATGCTAGTTCTCTCCACGCACAGTCAGTATATAATTACATGCTTTTAAAGCAACGGGGGCGCCGTAACTTACTCAACATAATAACTGCCATAAATAGGGTCGTCTATTTTCTCCCAGCCATACGGTAGCTCTGTGGGAAAAGGAAAAACAAAAAAAAGTACAGATGAGAATGACACATCATTGCTTCGGGGGAGTCCCGCAGTTTGCTTGAGACCGGGAATTGTTACAAACTGTAAAAATAAAATTATCGATTTTATTATACTACCAAAGGGAAACGAAGTTTAATAACTCTGTCTGTCCTCTCGGAGACAGGGCCATGTCTATGGTCCGGTAGTTTTAAAGGAATGGTTCGAAGAAAAAAAAAAATACCTTCAAGTACAACCACCGTAGTTGTTTAATGGACTGGAGCTACACGATTAATGTAGCTAATCAGTAATACACTGACCATGTCTCAAAAACACATTAGCCCTTGATTCAGTTAGTAAATGAAAATCATAATAATGACACAGTAAGGTCAGTATCATAGAAAAAAACTTCCTCAATATGTCCTCCATTATTAATCTGTAATAAATGTGTAAGAGAAAGGCAGGGAGGAGATAAGGAGGGTCTAAGGAAATCAATTAGTTGTATGCAGCTCTACAGTGAAATAAGATTTTACCCATTTTAAATCAAAAAGCAAATAGAAAATCAATATGTGGTGGACAATATAATATGGTGTTCGCACAACGTCCAGATCGCATAACGTGCAATATCACAGAACATACCGTGGATGCTAAGCGACCTGTACACACACTTATCCATTTACCCAGTCAACAAACATGTATAGATCCTAGTTCCTTAGACTTCGCAACAAGATTTCTAACACTGTCATACAGAGGCACCCTTAGGCACTAAGAAACACTGAAACCCGAAGGAAGGACTTCTTCAAATCCCCGCACAAACCCGACAGACAAACCTCATTCCACCAGTGACGGAATATAACCTGTCATATCAAAGACTCAAAGACAAAAATGTGACTCGGTTCTTGTCTTTTGCTCGGTGCTCGGCGCACTTGCTTAAACTTGTAGGACTTGAGCTGCGCCACTCGTTTCAGCCAAAACTCGATTCACGACTCACGAATCGATACACAGTGATTCAGTGACTCGGATTCACAATCTCCGCTGTGTTTATTGTGTTTTTCTTTATTGTTACACCTACAGTACTATATTCCTAGTGCAAATAAGTCACCATGGGTCACAAAATGACAGCCAACCGAAAGGAAAACTGGCTTTCAGGCTGAGAAGTAAGCATTAGCAGCTAGCGCCCTGAGTAAGTACTTTTCACTTTCAATGCTTTTTCTCACTAAATGACATTCACATTTACAGCATTTAGCAGACGCCCTTATCCAGAGCGACTAATAATTGATACAGTCTTACAATCCAAGCAATTGTGGGTTAAGGGTCTTGCTCAAGGACCCAACAGTGTCAGCTTGGCAGAGGTGGGATTTGAACCCTGGACCTTCTGGACATGAGACTTTTCAACTAATGTGTAATTGGCTCCGCAATGATACAGTATAGACTATATTAAACTCCTCAGTCCATGACACTTAACTTCTGATGCATTTGTCAGAACATATCCCCATCATAAATCAGGGAGCCCCTGTACAGTAGCTCCATTAATGCATATAATGCCTTATACAGTGTGGATTGTCTTGGGGTCTGGAACAGATTAATTCAATTTACATTATTCCTTATGGGAAAAATTAGCTCTGTCCTTGTCGTTTGTGGTTCTCGAAAAGCCATCCGGAACGAATTCACGACGAGAACCAAGGTCCCGCTGTATAGAAAAGGAATCAATCAATATTTTATTAAGGTATCAAGTTTTAGCATTACTAATTTAAGCTGTGAGGATGGAGTGAAAGTTATGGACTGAGTTTTTGTGTCTTGTTTATAAAGAACACATGAACACACACACGTCTCATTGTCAGGGATGTAGGTATATTCGAGGAAACTGCCTGGGGCCACGAGGACTGAGGGGGCCCCTGAGGGCTGATCTTCACAGACACGTGTCTGCGTTTGGTCTAGTCTGGATACTGATTTCCTTTAGCTTGTGTTGGCAGAGCAAACATTAGTATTTGCAGCGGTGGCTCTCGTTATTTGGAGTAAATGGTTTGGGCTGAAGGCCAGAGGGCTCAAAATTGAACAGCTTTGACGGTGCTCACTGATGGGTATGGAGGAGTCTCTTGGAGGTTTATACAAATCAATTCTAGCCCACACACACACACACACACACGTCTTGGTAAACATGTTCTGGGGCCTTTCCACTGACTTAATGATTACTCTAGCTTATGACTGCTACACTTAACACTTACCCTAACGTTAACCTCAGTATCCTAAAGCAAATCTTTTAGGTTTTCCAAATGAAAGTTTGAGTAAATAAATATATTTTTGTGAGGTCCAGCAAAATGTTCGTGCAAGGTTAAAAAAGTCTTTCTGAAAAGTCAAACCTGTCCTTGTGGAAACATGGTGAGTACAAAGTATATAAACATGGCCCACACACACACACTTAAGCAAAAGTACTGAGCCCTGGGTTTCTATGCTTTTAAAGCCGGGCTATTTCGGGCTTCACATTACGACCGGACCTGTCACAGCTCAAGTACGCACTGTCACCACATGTTCAGTTACAAGGCTGTGTAGGAGAGAGAGTGAGTCACTTTAGTCCGCGACACTTTCTTAATGGAAAAGTGTATTGGGTGACTTAAACCGGGCTGACTGCCTGATCTGCGAATTAAACCTCCTCGGCTGCTGACGAAAGGCATTTTGTTCTTCTGAGATTTTATTCTCTTTAAACTTTACAGAGTGTATACTGAATTAATCATCTTCCCAATCTTATCAAGGCACACCAAAGCGGCATGTCCACCAGCCACCTTAAACAGCAATCTTGCACAAACCCCCTTAAATCACTCGTCCTTCGTCGCTAGTTGCCATGGTAACTGCAGGAGAAGTCTTTTTCAGGAGCTTTCATTCACCCGGTGCCTTATGTATATTTGAGAGCACGCATGAGTCTAAACATGAATCTCTCCCTCTGTGTGCATCTGTGTGTGTGTGTGTGAGAGAGTGTGTATTTGGAGAGAGAAGATGAACACCAGCTTGTGTATCCTGTCTGTATGAACACTCTCCCTCGGGATCCGCAAGACTTCATCTAGACGAAGTTAATGATAATCATGAAACATGACAGATTTGGTTCAAACACATTATGATGCACCACGTTACACAACAGGCGGACATACAGACCCTGGAGCTAATTCCTCTACAGGAAGCAGAGAACACAAAAGGTAAAGGACCAACTGATCATTTCACCCAGGGATACTGAACTAATCTATTGTCCTGTCTTCTCAGTGTACAGCCGTGAGCTGGTTAAACTGTCTTTCAGGTATTCAGATAGCCTCTGCTTAGCACCTACACATAGGTATGTACTGATGTCAGTTAGCATTCCCCGTGTGTGAGGGTGAAGTTGGTCAAAAAATCAATCTGAGAACGAATTACAGTTCTTACAGCGCTGTGAACGTTAAATCATCACGCTGCTAGAAATTCAATTAGTCAATAATTAGATAAATTAATGAATACAGACATTTGACAGATCAGGACCATGCTCTCCTACCTAGAGAGCTGAACACTGGATTTTTAGTCTTCTGTGACAGGTGTGCAGAGCCATGCAATGTGATTTCATGTTTTAGATGCTCATGGGCAAACAAAATGGACCAAACCCAAAACTACAGTCTCACTGTTGTTCCACTCATGGATGATGGCTTTAAACAGTTGATGAGTAGCTGTAAAAAGTTTCCCAGTTAGTTTGGGATTAATATGAGACCAAATATTCTTTACAGGATACACTCTGGATTGGAAACACAAGCCTGATGGACTGTGGCAGATTACCAACTAATAGGGGTGTAACGATACACTCTGCTCACGATTCGATTCAATTCATGATATTGAGTTCACTATTCAACTTTCTAATGATTACTGTTTTTACATTTGAGAAGACATTCATTTTTTATTTCTGAATTGTGAACAATGCAAAACATTGTACATTTTCCTGTACAGTGGTACCTCGGTTCTTGTCGTTAATACCATTCAGATCGTTATCACCAAGCAAATTTTTCCCATAAGCAATAATGCAAATTGAATGAATGTGTTCCAGACACAGAGAAAATCCACACTGTATAAGGTATTATATGAAATAATGGAGCTATATTGTACAGGTGCTCCCTTATTTACAAAGGTGATACTACTAGAGGCCAGCGTAGACTCAATATGGTGGCGTGAGCACGCACAGCACAATTGCGCATGCGCCAGCCCTATTTTGGCACCATGCGTCTAAGTGGCGACACCTGTTGGTGGGTCGCTACGCTACGTGCTACAGCAACGCTTGCTGCACCAGCCCTCACCCGTTTTGGTTAGGGAGAAAGGTAGACTGGAGATTTGTAGATCGGCAGTCGGGGGCAGTTGGGAGGCTGTCCAGATACATTAGGGCTTAGAAGCCAGCACAAGGAAAGCCGGACTTCCTCAGCTGCGTTTTGGGCTTGCTCGCTTCTAGGAGACTCTCTGTAATCTCCCGCCAGATATAAATATGTATATCTGGACCTAACTGGACCTGGAAAACACTTACATTAACCTACAGTTCATTAATACAAAGTTTATTTTATAATAAAGTGCTGAAAATGTAATGGACTGACAGTGAAAAGTAAAAGCAACACTTACTCTATTGTAAAACTCCAGGTTATAGCATACCTGCTGAGCTGACTGCAGCCTAAGTTCTGGAGCATTCAATTCCTATTTTGCTTTCGGTTTCCTTTCGGGTGGCTCTTATAAACTGACCTTTTTATGATCCATGGAGACTTATTTGCACTTATTTCCACTTGGAATGCAATACTGTAGATGTAAAAATAAAGAAAACCACAATAAAAAGCGGCGATCTTCTCTGAAGGCTATTTTGTGAACTTGTTTCACTGTGTACTGAATCGTGACTTGTGAATCATGAATTATTTATCGAGACTCGGCTAAAACGAATCGCGCGGCTTGACTCGTACAAGTTTAAGCAAGTGTGCCAAGTATTGAGCAAACTACAAGAAGAATAACAAATTTTTCTACTCAAAATGGGTCGAGAACTGAATTCAGCGAGTTCCAATGTGGTCGAGAACGGAGGTACCACTGTACAAGTAACCCAAAAAAGTTAGTCCCCTGCAATTAAAACAAAGTACTAGAAACAGCGGTTTAAAATAAACAAAATGCTCTATTGTAGCTTCACCATATCTTAAATAACCCAGTGATAACATTCCTTTTTTTTTATTTCCAAGGAATTACAATTCAAAATAATGTGTACTTGTATAAAAATGTAAACAAATATAATCTGTAGTCTCTTGCAATTAATAGAAATTAGAAGGAGTCTCACTAAGACCGACATATGCATCTGTGAGCTTGATGCATGATTGCGCCCTCTGGTGTTCAAGAAATTCAACTGCATTAAATGGCATAATAATCAAGGACACAATCCAACTCAAAGATGCCCATCGTCCCATTGTTACATCCCTACCAACTAACGACTAATATTGAAAAAAAAATCAACACAAACGATATTTTGGAAGATTTTGAACACAGGCATATTAGAGTTTTATATGAAACGCTGAAATCTTTTCTTAATTTTATTTGCGTGTACAAGATGACTATGTAAGTGAATATCCTTGTTTGTTGCTCTCCCCCCTAACAGTTCACTGCAGCAATAAGCAGTGAAGAGCTAATGGTGGCACAGGTCTCTGGAGTGCATTTTCTTAGTTCTTGCTCATTTCCTGACCAATGGTTTGTTCATAGGACTATTAAAAGCTTAATATGTTGCAATTTTAGGTTTGACCCTTTTTTGCCCAGGTGTGTACGTTCTTACACAAGTACCGATAGGAAATTTTAGTGTTGCTCTTCATACTCAGGAGACTTATTCTCTTCTATGATTCACAGATGTATTAACTTTATCACAGATTACTTAGGAGAAATAGAATGAGACAAAATGGAGATGAACACACTTGCGATTAAAGGAGCCACAGGAGTCAACCTTGGGAAGTTCAATGGTTGCATGCTCAAGCCGCCCAAGGATTGGGTCCCTTTTTGAGTCTTGGTCCTCCCAAGGTTTCTTCCTAGAACTAGGGAGTTTTTCCTTGCCACTGTCGCCCTAGGCTTGCTCAATTTTGGATTGGACGTAGTTATTAGGAGATAATCTAAACTTGTAAAGTTGCTTTGAGACAATGCTCCATTGTAAAAAGCGCTATATAAATAAATCTGACTTGACTTGACTCAAGCCGAGATCTGAAACCCAAGATCTTCCAAATTGCTGTTTTTAGCAACTGGCTCACTGTTTTCCTCACATGAGAAAACATACAGTATATATACCTTATATAAATAATGGAAATACCTTAATTTGTTTTTCACATTTAACCCTGCTTATTCCTGCCAGGGTCGAAAGGGAAAGAACACCACGTAAGCGTACCCTGGACATGATACTAGTCCATCACAGGGCCAGGCTGATGCTGATGCCTTTTCTCCCTCAGGCACTGCCAGAAGCAACTGCCAGGACTCAGACCTGGGTCCCTGTGGTGGTGGGCCAGCGTGTTAGACAGCTGCACCACCCAGCTAGCCCTAAGAGAATGTTTTAGGTGGAGAAGCATTGTCGATTGCAGAGCCATAAAATAGTGGGTTTGCATTCCCATGACATGATAGATTAAGCTATAAAAGTAATTGACATTAAACCAAAGAAAGCTGGTATTGATGAGAATAGTTCATTGAGTGAGTTCATTTTGCCAGCAGCAAATAAACATGAGAATCAAGATGTCGGTGATCTGAGCGCAATGCGAGTCTTTATAGAGATCTCTGCTAAACCTCAAGTGAGACGACCGAGTCTTTCCATTGGATTTCACTATTGTCTAGGAAAAACTAAAGAGATATTAAGGAGTTCTACTTTGTGACTTTCTTTTCCTATGGGTACCATTTCATCACAAGACCAGATGCTCTAGCTTTCCTATTACCATCTACGGTTGGAGCACTCTTAGAATTACGTGAATCCACTCAGCTTCAACCAAATTTAATAGCTTTTGTAACTGGTAGAAAGCTGTTAGAAGCAACACAAAAAAAACTCAGAAACAACTCAGTTACACATTTAGTTTAACCAGTATTTTGTGATTTCTGAACACCGTGGAGGGTCATATTGAACTAATTTCTTCCAAAGCACAAGACGTGCCTCAGTTAACTGATTTATACAGTTTAAGTTTGAACTTAGTTCATGCTTCAACTCTTTTCAAAAAAGTACACTGCGATCTCTAAATGTCTTATCTCTAAATGGTTGCTATTAATTATAAAACAATTATAGGACTTATGGGAGTGGTGAATCAGCGGTTACAGTACTGGCTTTTAAACCAGAATGTTCAGGGTTCAAATCCCACCTCTGCCAAGCTGCCACTGTTGGGTCTTTGAGACCCTTAAACCCACTATTGCTCGGATCGTAAGACTGTACCGGTTGCAAGTCGTTCTGCATAAATGCATCTGCTAATCTGCTAAATGACTGTATGTAAATGTAAAGCACTGGACTAAAGGGATTCATTGCAGCGAATGAGGGGTGAGGAACAGACCTCAGCTCTCTTAGCGAGAGGGGTATTAGCAGTCATGTCACACAGAAGCACTTAACAAACTGAACAAAGCAAGATTGTTTTTTGATTACTGTTAAACTGCTAAGTGAACTAAGTGAAAGGTTTAAACATGACAAATGCACATGCGGATCGAAATGATAAATAATAAACAAAGTCGCATGCTTTCCTATGTCCAAGCATTTATATTTATATACCTATATATCCAGAGATACCAACTCGGCACGTATACATTTATCACTGCTGTTTGTACTGCTCTCGGGTCTATTGACTGACCACACTGCTAATGTGGGGCTAAAGTATTTGCAGGCTGCTCTTATCCATTTTGCACATGAGCTGCTACATTATAGGCATTTTAATAAGATGTTTATGCATGGAGGCTTGATCAATACCCAGGGAAAATGTGGACTGTTACTCAGAACTTTCTAGCAGGCCCGTGACCTAGAGGATTCAGTTTTCAGTACTAACAGACAGCTAGTTAGTTTCTAGTTCATTCTGTAATGGGACTGTGGTAGCGTAGTGGTTAAGAAACTGGACTATGGACCAAAAGGACCAGGGTTCAAATCCCACCTCTGTCAAGCTTGGGTCCTTGAGCAAGGCCCTTAACCTACAATTGCTTGTAAGACTGTATCAACTGTAAGTCGCTCTGGGTAAGAGCATCTGTTAAATGACATAAATGTAATGCAGTGGTTCTCGAAATGTTATATAAGAATACTTTTGAACCCCCCACACACGTACACGTCTTTTGCTTCAAAACTCCACTGGAATCTATTTTTTGATGTTGTAATACACACAAAACTCCAACTGTGACAAAGTGACAAATCACCTTTACAATGGAATTATTACAATTGACATCCATTATGCAACTTCAATTTTTACTGTCTACCAGCATTCATTGCTTTCAACATATTTTCTCATAACTGCCTCTCTGCACAGAATGGCTTTAGATCGTACCCAGCTACACCTTTAATCCCCACGTCTTTTCATCTGCAGCCCCCACATTGGGAAACACTGCTTTAATGGAAGTGTTATGTCTCTAGCATTTGAATTTAATGAGTAGTTCTGTTATTGCAGTGAACAGACTTTGATTCTTACGTACAGATAGGTACATCAGTTCTAGTTTTTCTACACTGCTTGTTGAATACCTCCAAAATTGAGTCTTAGAAGTTGGTTACATTACGCTTTATGAGTTGTTAGAATTAATTTCCCAACCAAACATTTTCCAGAGGATAGTGCAAAGTGTGTTGAAATGTGTTTGTTTTTTTAAATCAGCATTCATAATTTGTAATGAAAACACTGTACAGACCCTCCCTGACTCGTTCATTGCTTTGGCAGTGTAAAGATCAGCGGCATTTAACATCCATCTGATGAACATGCATTCGGTTTAACTTCTGAGGTGTTGAGAATTATGATATGTAATAAACATCTGTATTACATATGCCCAATCCAAGTCTGATTGACAGAAATGGAGTATGAGCGAACCCTTGCGACACCTGCTGATAGAGAAGTGAATCGCAGTCTAGAAGGCAGAAAGCAACATGGTAACGTTTCCTTTCTTTTTCGTTATCGGTGAGTGTTTCAAATTTTATAAAAGATACAAAGACAATAATGACTGTAGGGCTGTACTAAAAGTCTTCATAATGCGTTTTAATTAATATTATTGATCAAAATAAAACAATATGTACAACATTTACAGCATTTAGCAGACACCCTTATCCAGAGCGACTTACAATTGGTACAGTCTTACAATCCAACCAATTGTGGGTTAAGGGTTTTGCTCAAGGACCCTACAGTGGCAGCTTGGCAGAGGTGGGATTTGAACCCTGGACCTTCTGGTCCATAGTCCAGTACCTTACCCGCTAGGGCTACCACAGTCCCCCAAAAGTATCTAAACGTTGGGCCTTGCTCAAGGACCCAACATGGCAGCTTGGCAGAGGTGGGATTTGAAACCCTGGACCTTCTGGTCCATAGTCCAGTACCTTACCCGCTAGGCTACCACAGTCCCCCAAAAAGTATCTAAACGTTAGGCCTTGCTCAAAGACCCAACGTGGCAGCTTGGCAGAGGTGGGATTTGAACCCTGGACCTTCTGGTCCATAGTCCAGTACCTTACCTGCTAGGCTACAGTCCCCCAAAAGTATCTAAAAAACGTTGGACTTGCTCAAAGACCCAACGTGGCAGCTTGGCAGAGGTGGGATTTGAACTCTGGACCTTCTGGTCCATAGTCCAGTACCTTACCCGCCAGGCTACCACATTCACACCAAAAGTATCTAAACGTTGGGCCTTGCTCAAGGACCCAACGTGGCAGCTTGGCAGAGGTGGGATTTGAACCCTGGACCTTCTGGTCCATAGTCCAGTACCTTACCCGCTAGGCTACCACAGTCCCCCAAAAGTATCTAAACGTTGGGCCTTGCTCAAGGACCCAACATGGCAGCTTGGCAGAGGTGGGATTTGAACCCTGGACCTTCTGGTCCATAGTCCAGTACCTTACCCGCTAGGCTACCACAGTCCCCCAAAAGTATCTAAACGTTAGGCCTTGCTCAAAGACCCAACGTGGCAGCTTGGCAGAGGTGGGATTTGAACCCTGGACCTTCTGGTCCATAGTCCAGTACCTTACCCGCTAGGCTACCACAGTCCCCCAAAAGTATCTAAACGTTAGGCCTTGCTCAAAGACCCAACGTGGGCAGCTTGGCAGAGGTGAGATTTGAACCCTGGACCTTCTGGTCCATAGTCCAGTAGTACCTTACCTGCTAGGCTATACAGTCCCCCAAAAGTATCTAAAACGTTGGACCTTGCTCAAAGACCCAACGTGGCAGCTTGGCAGAGGTGGGATTTGAACTCTGGACCTTCTGGTCCATAGTCCAGTACCTTACCCGCCAGGCTACCACATTCACACCAAAAGTAATCTAAACGTTGGGCCTTGCTCAAGGACCCAACGTGGCAGCTTGGCAGAGGTGGGATTTGAAACCCTGGACCTTCTGGTCTATAGTCCCAGTAGTACCTTACCCGCCAGGCTACCACAGTCCCAAAAGTATCTAAACGTTGGGCCTTGCTCAAGGACCCAACGTGGCAGCTTGGCAGAGGTGGGATTTGAACCCTGGACCTTCTGGTCTATAGTCCAGTACCTTACCCGCCAGGCTACCACAGTCCCCCAAAAGTATCTAAGCTACTATGTGACTATGGCAATGTCTAGCCAATGTTCAGTCGGTCCTCTTTCACAGAAGACTTCTGAGCCCTCCTGTGACAGACGTGCAGACTCACACAACTTTTCGTATTACATGTCACGTCTATTTTTATAGCTGTATCATTTCAGTTATAAAATCTTTCAGTTAAAACATTGCAAAGATTTTTCAATTGACTTTTTAAGAGTTTAATTAATGCTAATCTTTTATAATCGCCGAAGTGCCATGAAATTTTGAGCACTGAAAAATATATCTACGAGGTTACACAGATCACGTTTATGTGCTGTGTATAATTAGCTAACAAGGACGTCAAACTCATTTGTAAGTTCAGAAGTTATTTTGGGAAACACAGCAGCGCACATTTTTCACACCTCGGCATGAACAGTGAATCATTCATCTTAAAGATTTATTACTATCGGAAGTTTAGCTCCTTCTGGAAGTCAGAGAGGGGAAAATAGCCCTGAGCTCTTCCTTTAGTCTCAAAGCAAGTGGAAGGGTTTAATATAAAATGTACGTACTCAAGTAGTGATGCAGTTACATGAGATGAAACGACATGAAATGAAATTTACTGTGGTGGCTTAGTAGTTCAAGTATTGGCTTTGGCCCAGAAGGCCCAGGGTTCAAATCCCACCTCTGCCACGCTCTTACTGTTGGGTCCCTGAACAAGGCACTTAACCCACAACTGCCTAACTGTAAGACTGTATATGCTGTAAGCCGCTCTGGATAAGGGTATCTATCAAATTTTAAATGATCACAGAACTGAATATCATCATCACTGACATGCTGGACTGTCCTCAGAATTTATTTCATGACTAGGTATGGGCTTGGATCCTGTGGATCCACAAAGCAGAGGCGGGAGTTAAAGTTTCAAAACAGAAGTCAATTTTTCATGCGCGTCTTCCTTTGTTTTACATTACAGTATATACTCTTTTTTGACTATGATAATATCTGGTCAGCGTCGGCAAATTGTGACCAAATCACAGGACAAAACAGAACAAGTTGTTGCTGTTGTTATAATTGCTATGGTAAAGCCTGTTTGCTATAATAACAATAACAATAATAATAATAATAATAATAGTAGTTATTATTATTAGTGCATAAAATAACGACTTTCCATATCCAATGCGCATATATATATATATATATTATATATATATATATATATATATATATATATATATATATTATATATATATATATATATATACACACCACATATACATGGAAAGTCGTTATTTTATGCACTAATAATAATAACTACTATTAATGCTCTCACTGATGGAAGGAGGTTTTTGGCTTAAAATCTTTCTTCCCTTAACACGGATCAGTCGTCCTGTCCCCTTTGCAGAAAAACAGCCCAAAAGCATGATGTTTTTCCATGATGATTCGTCCTGGTGTCCTTTCGACAGTTCTTTGGTCTTGGCCATGGTTGAGTTTGGAGTCTGAACTGTTTGAGGCAGTGGACAGGTGTCTTTTATACAGATAATGAGGTCAAACAGGTGACATTAATACAGGTAAGGAGTGGAGGACAGAAGAGCTACTTAAAGAAAAAGTTACAGGTCTGTGAGAGCCAGAAATCTTGCTTGTTTGCGGGTGACCAAATACTTATTTTCCCACCATGATTTACAATTAAATTCTTAAAAAATCCTACAATGTGATTTCCTGGATTTTTGTTTCTCATTTTGTCTCTCATAGTTGAAGTGTATCCATGATGAAACTTACAGACCTCTCTCATCTTTCTAAGAAAGAGAAATTGCACAATCAGGACTAAATACTTTTTATTTGTATTTATATATACACAGTATATATATACATATATATATACATATATATATATATATATATATATATATATATATATATATATATATTATATATATATACACCCCACACTATATATATATATATATATATATATATATATATATATTTATACACTATATATATATATATATACACACCTATATATATATCTATACTATATATATATATATATATCTTTATACACTCTATATATATATATACACACTATATATATATATATATATATATATTTATACACTATATATATATATACACACACACACACATATACATACAGTATATACATATAAATACATACACACACACACACACACACACACACACACACACACACACACACACACACATACATACATTCATATCTAGATGTCAGGACCATAACTGTCATGTGTTCCATAATTAATTTTGATATTTTTACTAACAATAGCATCAGTTCAGTGCTGAATATATATACTTAGTGCTTTGGTATCAGAGATGTATATAAAAAAAAAGAATAAATATAAATACAGAAAAAATATATATACAATTCCTAAAAATAACGTGTGTCAGAAGCCAAAAGCACACCAAATCCCAAATCACTTATTTTCTACTTTCCATTGTACCAATGTTTACATCATAACAATCTGGTTATGGTACCGGATCACTGGCCGAAAGATGGGAGTTAAAGTCTTAGCACCACCAAGCTGCCACTCCTGGGTCCTTGAGCAAGGTATTTAGCTGCTTGGATTGTAGCTACAAGAACATATCAGTAGAAAGTCACTCTGGATAAGCGTCTGCTAAATGCTGTAAATGTAAATGTAAACGTAAACAAGGCACGAGCGCTGACTGAAGT
This sequence comes from Ancistrus triradiatus, assembly GCA_025084515.1. Lineage (NCBI taxonomy): Eukaryota > Metazoa > Chordata > Actinopteri > Siluriformes > Loricariidae > Ancistrus > Ancistrus triradiatus. Next base: position 250,201 of record JAJAGP010000063.1, on the reverse strand, counting down.
GGAAATACATCTTAGTTTGTGCATATGTAAATGTACCAGGGGAATGTGAGTATTGTAGTGCAAATCAGCTATTTAGTGCAAATTGGCTTCGAACTGTGCAAAGAAAGCATCTGCTTGTTTAGGCAAAGTCGAGACTAAGGCAGTGGTTAGTGAACAGTTGTGTTAATGATATAAATTTACATTTTATTAAAAGTTCCTTATTTTTTTATTAGTTGTTATTTAGTTTTTTGAGTATTTACAGTCTGGATAAACAGTCTGAGATCGTTCGTAAAAATGCTTCGATTCACAAGTTGAACCTATGAACAAAATACAGACATTTCAGAATTGATCAGGATTTGGTATGCTATCCCACATGCTGAATCTGATGAGCCATGTTCTCTCAGCAAGACTGAACAATATTCTAAATCTTGTGACGTCAGAGAGAACATACCAAAATACTAATAAATTCTCAAATGTATGTATTTTTTATTCAGCTTTTCTCTCAATACTTTATGCTGATTATTTGATTTGTAATAAAAAAACTGTACTAAAAAGCAAGAGAGAAGCATTCTATCACTAGTGGTCTCACACTTTTGGTTCCCACCAGGTGTGTTTCTACAATACTTGTCTTACTGGGGCAAACACAGAATTTAGAGGGGCACAGCTGTACCCCTCTGCTTGCCAATCAGCCATAGGGGCACACCAGTGCATATAAATAAGCCTGTTAAACAAGTGGGCGTTATTCTGCCATGGATGAGAAATGAAAAATAAATGAACTCTGAAGAATTTTATTAATTGCATTCATTTTGTTTATGCTAACATCACTGATTCCTGTGTTAATTTAATCAATGACTTTGCTTTAGTGGTCTAATATGTACTTTTGGTAGGTTATATGGTTATAAGTAGTTAGCCAAAACATATAGCTGTAAAATATCAATAATTTGACTGCAGCATGGCCGAATTTCTTTTAAATATGTGGAGATGTTTATTGTTCCATGAGAAAATCTGAAAGAAACTGCCTCTGACTGGAAGCGCTAGCCGTTCAAGCTTTTTGAAGATGCTGGGGTCACCAAACTTTATGCCACAGTCCAACAGTGGAGCAGCACTTAAGGTACTGGACTACAGACTAGAACATCCATGATTTAAGCCCCAGCAGTGACTAGCTGCCACTGTTGGGTCCGTAACAAGGCCCCTAACCCACAAATGCTTGTATTGTACATAATACTGCATCAGTAATAAATCGCTCTGGATTAAAGCATCTGCCAAATTGTGGTGGCTTAGCAGTTAAGGTAACGGGCTGACCTTGTTCTGGAAATGGTTTGGATAACAGATATTTTGAATAACAGCATACCATAGTGGAAGTAGACAGAATTAAGAAGCAATTCAGAACAACCATCTACTCTCGTTATTGTCCAGACCAACATTCGTCATAGAGGGTTAGAAGACTGAATAGTAGGATAGACAGTAGTTCACAACTTTTCCTTGGAGCCCCCTACAAGTATCTAAGAAAAGCTGCCTCCCCACCAGCCCACACACACAGACCAAAATAATAAAATGATTCATTGCAAATCTTCTATGGCAAAATAATAATTCTTCCTTGGGTTCTTTTTCTAGTCCTATTTTGGCTTCTTTTCTCTTTTCAAGACAGTTAAAAAGTTAACTAAAAGTCAAACAATATCTCTGTAAGTAATTTTATCTACAGTTTTTTTTCCAGTGAGTGTGTCATTTTAATTTTATTTAACATGTGTTTTAATTGTATTGTATTTGTATTTTAAGAAACCTCACCTCAGAGCAGACAAAGCCTCATGCACCCCATGTGATGTTTTGGATCCCAGTTTGGGAACCATGTGGATAGGGGATTATAATATCCTCTATGTTACACTGGGAATTAGGATAATGAGAGTTCAGATCTCAAAACTTCGACTTTGTTTAATTTTGTGTTAAATTCAGCTGGCAACAAGTTATTTAACCCTAACTGATGCAGTGAGGAGCTTCTCATTTGTTATACAACCATGTCAAAAGACATTCTGTGGTCATGGAAAAGATGTTAATCTGTTTCAGAAGGGTCAAATTGTGAAAGAATGGCTCAGGGAGCATGAGGCATCATTTTCACACATGGTATTGGCCACCACAGAGTCCAGACCTGAACCCCATTGAGAATCTCTGGGATGTGCTGGAGAAGACTTTGTGCAGTGGAACAAATCTCCCATCATCAATACAAGATCTTGGAGAAAAAATAGTGCAACTCTGGACAGAACTGCTTCTGCAATGTCACAACATTTATTTCCATCCAGAGGATGTAATTTTCCACCCAAGATCTTGTATTGATGACGAGATGGACAGGATGACACATGGATTGGTGGCCAATCCATGTGTGAAAATGATGCCTCATGCTCCCTGAACCACTCTTTCACAATCTGACCCTTCTGAAACAGATTAACATCTTTTCCATGACCACAGGATGTGTCTTTCGTCATGGTTGTTTAACAAATGAGAAGCTACTCACTGCATCAGTTAGGGTTAAATAACTTGTTGAACCATAATCACCAATGCAGTAATTATCTGATGGGAGGCTCTTTAACTATTTAACTATTTGCTTAGTTAAATCCAGGTGGTGACCTTTTTTGGGAAGTGCAGTGTATATTAAAAGGCCAATATTAAAAGGAATGTGTTTCATACAAACAGGTTCTGTTTTAGGTTGAAATATTCTGAGGGTAAAAGCTCCAGTGGAGGAAAGGCTGGACGAGACCTGTCACTAACGATGCCTTTTTGCTTAAAGTTAGGGGTGTAAATTGTAAATAATGATGGAAGAGAGCAACTAGTGACCTTCGGCAATCCTCTCCAGACAGGTTAGTTTGCCAAACCAAGTCATTCTAGAGAAGGTAAGCACACAGCTCTATTCCGACCTCTAGAACAGGACCAGAACTAAACAGACTTATTCTGGACGTCACACTTAAAGCTGGCCTGAGAAAATTGTCCAACTCTATTCCAAATCATGCCAGCACTTGTTCAGTAGTTATAGCACTGATGCATCATGCTGTATTTGTTATGCAGCACACAGCAGCAAACACAACTGCAGCTTCAAACACACACTATGTTTTACTATATCTAATGTGGAAATGCACCAGAGGGTTTCTCTGTGTATTCTTCATGGCTTATTGATTGTGGTGGTGTGCTCTCGCCTGGTGCAGAATTTCTTTAGTGCTATTTGGATTTACAATACAATACAAATGCACAAAAACAGCAAGACCTGTTCGGGCAAAACACTCTGCATTATTCTGCACACAGCTGTGCGAATTTGTGATTTTACTTTTTGTTGGGGTTTTTTTCAAATGCAAAGCCAAAAAAATGTAATTAATCGTGACTAAATTTAATAGCACTGATTTAAATGGTTTAATCAACAAAGGTGCTAAATCTTTTGCATTAAGCATATAGTTCTGTATATGTATATCTATATGCAAATATAATAACCATATATAATAGAGGTGTCACGATGCACATAGTAAAATTCATTTTTTTGGGGGGGTTGATACGATACAAGCTGCGAATCAAATACATTAAGATTATGTTTAAAAAAAAACCCTTTACTGAGCCGTTCGTCAACCGGCGCTACTGAGATGCAGTCATCTGCATAGCAGGAAAGCCGGCAGAAGTTCTAGACCAACAGCGACATCTAGCGGCAGATTGTGTAATAGGTTCTGAGCTCCATCTAGATACTCAAAACAGAGATTTTAAGCATTTGGGCAGCATCCGGTAAGCTTTATGCTGTTTTTGTCAATGAGGAGACTCAACAGAGACTCAAATATAATAAATACATTTTCATAATGTATCTCTATCCTTAATCCTTCAGAAGAGAGTTTGGAACTAAGGTGCCTGGACCATACCCTTCAAAAAAGAAATCAGCAATGGCAAAGCTCTTTGGTGATTTTTTTTTAACCCCAGCAAACCCAGCCATGTTCCAAGCTTGCAGAGCAGGAAGTATTGCATTTACATTTACATTTACAGCATTTAGCAGACGCCCTTATCCAGAGCGACTTACAATTGATACAATCCTACAATCCAAGCAATCGTGGGTTAAGGGCCTTGCCCAAGGACCCAACAGTGGCAGCTTGGCAGGAGGATTGGAACCCTGGACCTTTTGGTCCATAGTCCAGTACCTTACCCGCTAGGCTACCACAGTATTGGCCTCCTTGAACTCTACATTAAAAAGGGAATTAGAATCAAGTTTCTTTCTTCATTTTGTATCGAAAATGTATAATGGAGCAAAAACAATATGTATCGTATCGTGAAATTCCGGTAACGTTACACTCCTAATATATAACTTGAGATTCTTCACTCCATAATACTATTGTCCACTGATCTTCAATCAGACTGTCAAGGGTCAACCTGGCATCCTGATGAAGCTGCCAAATGCTGCTATTGCTCAAAAGTAATGGGAGGTCACAGTAAATGCTTAGCACTGTAGCCCACAGAAGCTGTTTTTTAATACATACGGATGTCCTGTACTTTCTGGGTTTATTCTGATAAAGTCATGATTTTCTGCAGGCACGGTACATGTGGGAAGTTGCTTCCTGGCTCATGATTCACACCCATGTACTGGGCAGCTATTCACATTTCAGAAACTACCTGCATGCAGTTAGGTTGCCAAGAGTTCCCCGTGATGCCCTTTCATGGAATGAGCTTCTATCAATTTCCTTTAAAAACAAGCGCATGCATTGAAACCCGGAAATAACAGCAGCTGATGGGAAATGTGAACTGATAACGCAGATTGCATTTAATGGTGAAATATGCTGGGGAGCACTGTGGCACTGACATAGCCATAAGGCATGGAGCAAAAGTGAGGATGATTCATAATCACTATTTATTTCATTCTATCATATTTATATGGAGAGTGTTACGTTTTACAGCCTAACCTGTATTTCTGTCAGGGCAACTGAACGCTGACGGTAACATATATAGTAGGGCCTGGCTGTAGTGTTGTAGCACTAGAGACTCTCAGTCTCGTCTCGGTCTCAAACTCGTTTGGAATCGGCCTTGTCTCGGGGTAAAGTGGACTCGAAAATGATTGTCGAGACCAGCTGAGTCTGATGCATCTGTCTAGGATATTAATTATAAATGGAACTATGTTCTATCGTTACTGAATACCAACAATCCACTCAAACAGAATAAATAGGTGCTTTCACTACATGCCTAAATAAAATCTGCACTCAGATTGACAGGGAAAAACTAGTTGTTCTTCTCATTCAGTATCCAATCAACGAACCTGTTTCATTTTGACTCGTCTTGGAATAATAAAAGACTGGAATAACCTGGAATTATTATTAAGCTTTCATATTTAATAATGCAAATGGATGCTGTTGGTTATTAAAGCAGTAAGGCACGAGAGGGTGTGCATTATTGTGAATATATCACAGGAAAGAGGCTAACAACACCTCTTTCCTGTGATATATTCACAATAATGCACCCCCTCGAGTGCCTTATTGCTTTTATACCACAGTTCCGTTATTGTTTATCATTTATTGTTAGATTTTAAGATAAAAAGGACAGAAAAAAAGATTTTAAAAAACGTTTATCACCCTTCCGCGAGGTAAAATAGTTCCATTCTATCGTTACCTCACGGCATTAAAGTCTAGGAACAGAATTACCCATAACTGTTTATTATTCAGACAATAAACACAAATATATCGATTGGTAAGTTTTAATTTATTAAAGAGAAAGTTTATTTACATTCAAAAAATGGGTCGGGTTTACAAGCAAGCTGTTACTAAGATCCACTATTCTACCGACTGAAGCAAATCGGAGTCAGATCCCGGTGTTCTAACCAAAGTCTAGGATCCCGTTTGATTAGTGATTATAAATTTGTATGATGAAGCTCTTAATGTTAATCTGAATAGTCAGAAATGTAACAGCAGAGTTACAGAGCATCAGCAGCTTCTCTGGGTTAGAGCTGTACTTACAGATAACAAACCTGTTAGACCAATGAACGCCCGATTAGCCGTGCATGGTGTTTAATGAAAAATGCAGAGTTTAAGTCCAGCAAACGACGTCTTTGTGAGGGATGGAGGTGATTCAGGCATTTTTGTTGATGGGACCAAAAAACTGATCTTACAGTCTCGTTGCTCTTCAGTCGAGCTGGAATATCGACTTGGCCAGACCTTTACCCCTTCACCTTTTCTCCTACTTTTAATTCTGGCCCCACTGCTACCCTTACCTCCCTCCTCACCTCCTCGATTCCTCACACCTATCGCCCTCCACTGTTGCATGCCCGTTAAATATATACCCCTAGAGCTGGACTTACAGATAACAAACCTGTCAGATCAATGAACGCCCGATTAGCCGTGCATGGTGTTTAATGACAGATGCAGAGTTTAAGTCCAGCAAACGACGTCTTTATGAGGGATGAAGCTGATTCAGGTCATTTTTGTTGATGGGACCAAAACTGATCTTCAGTCTCGTTGCTCTTCAGTCGAGCTGTGAATCCATTAAGAGCGCGTGAGACGATTGATTTAAAGTTCTGACTTCGTTTCGCTTTTCCAGTGCTTCCAAATCCTAAAGGTGATAAACCTTTGGCTCAGGTTGGTCATTAATAGCTTCATCTTCCAAATTCATATCGTTTTCAAAACCAATAGATTTTATAAAGTAATAACTTTCATTTCGGCAGTGTTTTACTCATTATAACGTGTGTGCCGCGGATTAATACTTATAGAGCGTCGGTCACAGTGCCGTTATGGTCAGTAATGTCCCGGCGGAAGACGTCTCTCAGATTGCGGGTCGGAACTAACTGTTGGCTATACAGTATTACTGACTGTAAGGACTTCTGATTAAGTTTGACCAGAGGCGTCTCCAGGTTGTTTTACCAAGGCTCAAGCCCCTAATGTTTAGAGTATAGCACCGGATGTAATTTTTAACATTATATCTAATATTTCATGTTACAGTCTTTATATTCTTTTAACATAACAGACAAAATCAGCATAAGTCTCTATCAGGTCTTTATTCTTTGATCATGCTGTGTGCAAAACGTGCTGTGTGAACTTGTTATACTTCCCATTACACGTGTATTAAACGTTTTTTTAATATATATAAAACGTTTTTTATACTGAATCTATACGCCATTCTCCTCATATCCAACAAACACCTCTGAATTTGAAAAAAGGGAAACAGAATCCTCGCCTAAAACAACTAAGCAACTCTAAAACTCAAATGTACAAATGTGCACAGTTTCAGGATGAACTCATCAGCACACGTGCTTAACTAAAAAAAACCCCTAAAAAATAACCGGTGCAGTCATATCCATCAATGACAGGATCACCGGCGTCCAAATTTGTAATCATCACATTGCTATTTCACACCTTTCCAAGCTTCTTGTGTGTTTAATAAGTTCAAACTGGGGCAGCAGAAGCAGCTCTGTGACAGTAAGCTGCAACGCTTCAGGACAGGCTAAAGCTCTTTGTTGTGGAACCAGAAGAAAGATTAATCCTTCATTATCAGCGAGGCTCCTCTTTACTGGGATGATGATTAATAGACATAACCATTCAATCACGTACACAGGACAGGCTCCACAGTAATTACAGTAAACAGCAACCAACAGTGAAATGACAGTGACAGACTGCTAAGAAATGTGCTGCCAGTGCCAAGACGTTGTTTGGCAGATGAAATTTCATTATTTGGTTTTGCACCGGAGTTACAAGGCTAATGCCGCTAAACAAGCGCGTCTTAAAACCTTTAGCGTGTGTTTACGCTGGCAGCGATGCGACAAAGCAGTCAGAAGTCGCTTTGACAAATTAATTTTCGAATAAATAGCAAAGCAGTTTGAAAATAAACTGAAATTCAGCGTTTTAGTGGGGGTCAAGAATGTTGGTTAGTAGGTTACTAGCAAATAAAGTCAATCAGAATGCACCTTGGTCTGGGAGATTGGATAATGAATGTTTGGATAATGAGAGCCCCAGTTTTATTACAGGTAGTCCTCATTTAACAAAGGTCCAATTTACGATATTTCGACTTTTTGATGGGAATCAGATAATACAAATAAAAACACATTCAGCAGAAACTGCAGTGGCCTAGCCAGTATCCAGACCTCAACCCCACAGAAAATGTGTGGAGGGACTTGAAAGTCCGTGTTGCCCCAAAACATCACTGCTCTAGAGGAGATCTGCATGGAGGAATGGGCCAAAATACCAGCTACAGTGTGGACCAACCTGGTGAAGACTTACAGGAAACGTTTGACCTCTGTCATTGCCAACAAAGGTTATGTTACAAAGTATTGAGTTGAACCAAATTTATTGACCAAATACTTATTTTCCACCATAATTTCCAATTAAATTCTTTAAAAATCCTACAATGTGATTTCCTGGATTTTTTTTCTCATGTACTCCCCGGGCTAGTGATAGGCAGTATGATGCTCTCCTGCACTCTACCATACTGAATGAGGAAATCAGGAGTGTGTGACGCAGGGAGTGACGTTGCAGGAGTGATGAGCACTGGGAAAAGTAATGAGGAAAAGTACTGGTCGTGCAATAATCTTTGTTTTTGTCTTTCAATATATTATTACACAACATACTCAATGCTCTATTATAAACTAATCTTTTTTTTGTGTGAGTGTGTCTTTGTAGACTTTGCTGGTCATTTGTTAGCTTGCTTGTTAGCTCATGTTTGGACTAGAGACCAACTCGGTTGATGTGTTCAGAGATCTTTTTGTGAAACTTACTTGTGTTTGTGGGTATGACTTTCTGCTGCTTATTTGTAACAAGCTGGGAATGGGTTCTTTAGTGTGCCTGTCCTATTGTAAGTAGTACTGCTTTTCCCCCACTACCTGCATTTTCTCTCGCACCTATAACTATATCCATATAACTATGTTCACATTGACTCGTAGAGTCTCTGTTTCATCTTCTGGATTGTTTGTAATACTGTCTATCAATGCATTTTTGGCATTTCAGCAATGTCAGCGTAAGTAGGGCAGGGAGCAAGACTCCTCCTGTCTGCCTGTTATCAGCAAATTAAATGGTGTTCTCCCTCTCAAACAGGCAAGCCACACAATTTCTAACAACTGTTTCCTTTAGTGCGAAACTGTACAATATAAAATACAACCACTGCCTTAAAATCATAACCTGTAAAGGAATGTGGCATTGCCATCTGAGTAATACAAAGGTGGACAGTGTTGCTGTCATTAATGAACACATCTGGACCAGTTAGTCAAGTTCAACCAGTTCAAACCAGTTTTCAGAGTTTTGTTATGCATGCCTACTGAGGAGTTGATCACTGAATAAAACAAAAGTGGAGGTTGTAGGTAGAGGCAAGAAGCTATTCCAAACATTCTTCTTACGGTAATTTCACAATCACCACTCTTGGTAAGTGGTTAGTGGTTTAATTAGAGGTTTAGGAGATACAGTGGTACCTCGGATGGCAGTCAATTCAACCCTTTCAGGACCCACAGAGCCGCATTTGCACTAAGAACACAGTACTGTAGATGAAAAATAAAGAAAAACACAATGAAAATAGCAGAGATCTTTACTGAGGGCTGTTGTGAATCTGAATCACTGTGTACCGAATCGTGAATCATTAATTGTGAATCGAGTTTTGGCTGAAACGAGTCGCGTGGCTTGACTCATACAAGTTTAAGCAAGTGTGCCGAGTACCGAGCAAACAACAAGAACCGATACAAATTTTTCTAGTCAAAATGCATTAAGAATGGAATTTGATGAGTTCCGAGGGTTAGACAACCGAGGTACCACTATACATTACTGCAAGAATTTAAATAACAGAAGTCCAAATAGTAATGTTGGACTGCAGATAAGCTGAGCTTCAAAGTTATTTTTCTTGCTAAATATCAATACGAATACCGTCCATTCAGTAAGGAAGAATCCAACATTGACAGCTTGGCAACTCTAAGAGTACAAACTACAAGCTAGATGCACAGCCATGAAAAAGTGCAGCATCATACGACCACATAGTGCTGATTCAATGCATATTTAATTAACTTCCAATTTACTAAGACCATACGTATTTACCTAGACTGCTGAACTATTCCGAGAAACAAGACACACTGTTACTTTAAATAGTTCCTAAATGAGGATCCTAAATTAAAATCCTACTTTGGTTGCTCCCATTAGGGACCGCCACAGTGGACCATCTGAAGTCATCATTAGTTTTGGCGTAGGTTTTTACGTCAGACGCCTGACGCAACCTTCCTCAGCGGCTGGGTTTTTTTCCGTAAACATACCACTTTCGCGTCGCAAGCCGCAACAAGGATTGAAGCCAGGTCCTCCGACACTGCCATTTCCATTAGCTGGCTCCAACCACTGAGTCACCGAGGCTGCATCAAGATCCTAAATTACCAACCTAAATTAACAGCCATTAAATTAGCAGCCAGTAATGGACTGTAAGATTAAGCTAATTAACCTGAATCACAACGACTGTGTTTTAAACTGGATGGTACTCTACTAAATAGTATGTTTATATAGTATACTATTCTACGCATGGTTCTATGACTTTACTCTGTATTAGTGGTATGCTGTAGCCCATATCAGTGTTAGCACTCTAGCTGTTGCTTAACTTAATAATTACGATAAAATATTTGATTTAACTTTAAGGGCGTTTTTGTTTAAATGAGTGAAAACACAATCAAATAGAACTACAGATAGCGCCGTTGAGTAACCGCATTATTTTCTGTGAAACAGGACGATGACCACGGATGCTGTCCAGACATGATCATAGTCACACAGTCTACTGTAATTTACATATAAAGGGTATTTTCACAAGAAAACTGCATGCAAATGATACATACAGTGTGGGAAAAAAAGTATTTAGTCAGCCACTGATTGTGCAAGTTCTCCTACTTAGAAAGATGAGAGAGGTCTTTAATAGGTACACCAACTATGAGAGACAAAATGAGATTTAAAAAATCCAGGAAATCACATTGTAGGATTTTTTAAGAATTTAATTATGGTAAATTATGGTGGAAAATAAGTATTTGGTCAATAACAACAGTTCAACTCTATACTCTGTAACATAACCTTTGTTGGCAATGACAGAGGTCAGATGTTTCCTGTAAGTCTTCACCAGGTTTGCACACACTGTAGCTGGTATTTTGGCCCATTCCTCCATGCAGATCTCCTCTAGAGCAGTGATGTTTTGGGGCAACACGGGCTTTCTACTCCCTCCACAAATTTTCTATGGAGTTGAGGTCTGGAGACTGGCTAGGCCACTCGAGGACCTTGAAATACTTTTTACAGAGCCACTCCGTTCGTTGCCCAAGCGGTGTGTTTGGGATCATTGTCATGCTGGAAGACCCAGCCACACTCTCACTCTCATGGAAGGATACATCACTGATAGATGGATACACTGCCTGGCCAAAAAAAAAAGGTTGGACCGCCTTTAGCTTTCATCACGGCACGCACTCACTGTGGCATGGTTTCCACAAGCTTCTGCGATGTCACAACATTTATTTCTGAACAGAGCTGCATTCATTTTCCCCCAAGATCTTGTATTGATGATGGGAGATCTGGACCACTGCGCAAAGTCTTCTCCAGCACATCCCAAAGATTCTCAATGGGGTTCAGGTCTGGACTCTATGGTGGTCAATCCATGTGTTAAAATGATACCTCATGCTCCCTGAACCACTCTTTCACAATTTGACCCTTCTCAAACAGATTAACATCACTTCCACGACCACAGGATGTTTCTTTCGACATGGTTGTTTAACAAATGAGAAGCTCCTCACTGCATCAGTTAGGGCTAAAAAACTTGTTGCTGGCTGAACCATCATCACCAATGCAGTAATTATCCGATGGGAGGCTCTTTAACTATTTAAGTATTTGCTTAGTGAAATCCGGATGGTGACCTTTTCTTTGTTTAGAGTTTAGAGTCTTGTTAGTCAGCTCCAACCTTATCATGCGTTACTTTAGATCTCAAATGCTAGCTCCTTCCCTAAACCCATATAATTTTCCTTCCTTAAATAAACATGACTAATGCTTTGCTTTGTGTAAGCTAATTGTCCTTGATAACCACAGCAAGTTGCAATCATGGCGAGACAGTGGGCTCTCGGACAAAACCCTGCAAAAATGCACTCATTTATTCATCAGTAGGCTTTTGATCCTAGTGAGGGTCACAGTGGGCTTGGAGCCCATCCCAGAAGCAGTGGAACCAAAGTGAAATACATACTGGTTCGGGAACCTGTTTATCACAGGCTACAACACACACAAACGCCAATTCAAACACATTCATTTACTAATATCCCAGAAACTACGAAGCACCAACCTAACTCTTAAAATCCAACTTGATGTTAGATAACAGGTTGCTAAATCACCTTCTCAGAAGCCATTTTATTCACCAATATGTCATGTGATCAGTAATGCACAGCTGTATCAGCTTTCTCCACAAATTCACCCAATTTAACATTACACGTTGTGTTTATATACAGCTACGGAGTCCATCATTCGTGTGTGTGTGTGTTTAACTGCCTTAACAATTGTGTCCTTGCTTGCTTGTTAGATCACTTTCCGACTACAGACTGTTCTAACTCCGTTGATGTATTTAGAGACTTTCTTGTGTAAGTTACTCGTGTCTGTGTGTATGACTTTCAGCTACTTATTTGTAAAAAGCCATAAACGGGGTTCCTAAGTATATGTGCCTGTCCTATTGTAAATAGTACACCTTTGTGTACTTATTTATTATCTTATTTACAGCATATATGTTAGGCATACTAAACTGCACAGACGGACAGAGTTGGGGTTGGAGCAGAGAGTAACATTACATTGAATCCTGAGGCTGGATGGGGTGAGGAGCAGGTGGTGTAGATGTTAGAATGACTAATCTTGGTGGTACTGTGACTGACTGTACTGACTCCCCTAATTTAATTTCAGTCTGAATATGTAGTAATTAGTATTCCGTTGCAGTGGTAGAAAAACAGAGCCTCATTTAGAGTTGATTGGCTTTTGTAAACAATCCCGTCAATAAATCTGACATTAAATAAATAAATATGTGTATTATCTGAAGATGTCAACCGTATTGCTACTCACAATCCAGCATAGATCATGCAGAAAACGTGATCTGCTTTAGCAGTTCCTCCTGTCTATTATATGATTGTTTGGGCTTACACCAAGAGCCCACATTGATTGGCTTATTCATTTGGTTTATTTAATGTCGCTTTCACATCAATGGCTATTTTAATGACAGACACAAGGTTACATTGCTACACAAGGTTACATCAAAACTAGTCGTACGTACTAGGTTTTGGCCAATTTAGCGTAATTAATTAACCTAATACACGTCTTTGGACTGTGGGAGGAAACTGGAGTACCTGGAGTAAACCTACATAGACATGGGGAGGACTTGCAGACTGCATCATGCTACCCATGCCCCACGTTGGAAAAACTTGGGAACCCCAAAGATGTGAACAACATGCAGGATATTTTAGGAATCCGCTCAAGCCACCCAAAAACAGCAGACTTGGGGGAACAAGCGGAGAAACAAGAACCGCATCTTTGAACCTTCTTCAGTTTCGCAATTGTTACTCTTATGTGACATTGTGCTGTGACATAAATATAGTTTCTCACACATGTGCGTGTGTATATGTGTGTGTGTGTGTGTGTGTGTGTGTGTGTGAGAGAGAGAGAGAGACAGCAAGAGAGAGGGGGTAAAGAAGGGCTCATTGAATGAATGCTCTGCATGCAGCTTTACAGTGAGATAAGATTTTACTCATGTTAAATAGTAAAAAAAAAAAAGTACTCAACATGTGGTGTGCAATGTTGATATTAAATGAGTGGAACCTCAAAATTCTAACTTAACTGGTTGCAGAAGGCCGTTTGATCTCCAATTGAAGTCCGAATCAAATTTCCCCATAAGAAGTAATGTAAATAGGATTAATCCATTCCTGACCCTCAAATGATTGTTTTTTTAAATCTATATCATGCAATTCGTGATTTAAAGCATGAATAAAGTAATGTAATACAGTAAAAATAAGCAATAAATACATGAAGTAATTGAAATATAAAGACATGACATAAGTGAAAATAAAATGAAACCATATAGCCACCGAGGCGAACGCAGTTCTGGCACTTTTTATCACTGGGACAGTGGCGCCGCCGAGAATGAGGGGGTGTCTGAAATAGCACCCGTAGACTGATATAACATACATCTACATAACATAATAGTGAAATAATATACTATACAAAATATGCATGTGATTGCGCCCCAATCTTCTTCTTCGTCTTTTGGGTTTTATGGTGACTGTCATACCGTATTGGTGCATTATCACCATCTACCTCGTACCCTCCGAGACATGAGCTTGACTCGACTGGATCCTCCACGTAAGATTAAAGGAAGACAAGCATCAAGACTCTTCCCTGTCCTGGCATCCAGGTGGTGGAATGAACTTCCACTGGATGTCCGAATGGCTGAGTCTCTTGCTGTCTTCAAGTGGCAACTAAAGACTGACCTCTTCACCCAGCACTTAAGTGAAGACTGAAGTGAATACAACTGCTTATTTATATATCCTCCTTTTAAAAAAATCTTGTTTTGTTTATTTCTCTACCCCAGAAATGAGTAGGTTGTAGTTGTGTTGTTGCTTACTTGTACTAACATGAGGTTCTGTCTGCTTCTGTAAGTCGCTCTGGATAAGGGCATCTGCTAAATGCTGTAAATGTAAATCTACTGGACAGAATTAAGTATGCTGGGGGCAAAAAAAATTCAAACAAACCATTCGATGTCTGAAGTGTTCGAGTGAAGAGGCGTTCGAATCCCGAGGTTCCACTGTAAATCTATGTATGGGAAACCCTGCAGTATTTTGCCTATTTAGCCAACACCAGTACACTACAGTATCCCAGATAGCGTTGCTCAGTATATTATACACTGCTCAAAAAAATAAAAGGAACACTTAAACAACACAATATAACTCCAAGTAAATCAAACTTCTGTGAAATCAAACTGTCCACTTAGGAAGCAACACTGATTGACAATCAGTTTCACATGCTGTTGTGCAAATGGAATAGACAACAGGTGGAAATTATTGGCAATTAGCAAAACACACTCAATAAAGGAGTGGTTCTGCAGGTGGGGACCACAGACCACTTCTCTGTACCTATGCTATGCTTTCTGGCTGATGTTTTGGTCACTTTTGAATGTTGGTGGTGCTTTTACACTCGTGGTAGCATGAGACGGACTCTACAACCCACACAAGTGGCTCAGGTAGTGCAGCTCATCCATGATGGCACATCAATGCGAGTTGTGGCAAGAAGGTTTGCCGTGTCTGTCAGCGTAGTGTCCAGAGGCTGGAGGCGCTACCAGGAGACAGGCCAGTACACCAGGACATGTGGAGGAGGCCGTAGGACCGCTACCTCCGCCTCTGTGCAAGGAGGAACAGGAGGAGCACTGCCAGAGCCCTGCAAAATGACCTCCAGCAGGCCACAAATGTGCATGTGTCTGCACAAACGGTTAGAAACAGACTCCATGAGGATGGTATGAGGGCCCGACGTCCACAGATGGGGGTTGTGTTCACAGCCCAACACCGTGCAGAACGCTTGGCATTTGCCAGAGAACACCAGGATTGGCAAATTCGCCGCTGCTGCCCTGTGCTCTTCACAGATGAAAGCAGGTTCACACTGTGCACATGTGACAGACGTGACAGAGTCTGGAGATGCCGTGAAGAGCGATCTGCTGCCTGCATCATCCTTCAGCATGACCGGTTTGGCAGTGGGTCAGTAATGGTGTGGGGTGGCATTTCTGTGGAGGGCCGCACAGCCCTCCATGTGCTCGCCAGAGGTAGCCTGACTGCCATTAGGTACTGAGATGAGATCCTCAGACCCCTTGTGACACCATATGCTGGTGCGGTTGGCCCTGGGTTCCTCCTAATGCAGGACAATGCTAGACCTCATGTGGCTGGAGTGTGTCAGCAGTTCCTACAAGATGAAGGCACTGCAGCTATGGACTGGCCCGCCCGTTCCCCAGACCTGAATCCGATTGAGCACATCTGGGACATCATGTCTCCATCCCCCAACGTCACGTTGCACCACAGACTGTCCAGGAGTTGGCGCCACCTCATCAGGAGCATGCCCAGGTGTTGTAAGAAGGTCATACAGGCACGTGGAGGCCACACACAATACTGAGCCTAATTTTGAATTGTTTTAAGGACTTTACATCAAAGTTGGATCAGCCTGTAGTGTGTTTTTCCACTTTAATTTTGTGTGTGACTCCAAATCCAGGCCTCCATTGGTTAATAAAGTTGATTTCCCTTGATGAATTTTGTGTGATTTTGTTGGCAGCACATTCAACTTTGTACAGAACAAAGTATTCAGTGAGAATATTTCATTCATTCAGATCTAGGATGTGTTATTTGAGTGTTCCCTTTATTTTTTTGAGCAGTGTATAATATGGCGTTTGGACAACGTCCAGATTGCGTAACGCAAAACTGTATAGAACGTTGACACTGATTTTGTAAGAATGACGCGGGCTAGAGAGCTGCCTCATCCCACACGGCTCCCCTTTGACCCTCTTCTCCTTCCACAGCAGACTGTTTCCAACTATAAATAGCCTCACTCTGGTTCACTTCCTTGTCTGGCCTTTTCACACTTCCCTTGTTTCTTGGCCAAGCCCTGTTCCATGTCTGGCATGTCTCGTGTCCTATATGTTATGTGTTAGCCTATCCCTTTGTTAGCATCAGCTATGTATGTTTGTATTAGTACTTCTGTTAGTAGTAGCTTTGTCTGTGTTTATTTGCTCTGTGTATTGTAAGTTTGTATTAACTCTGTCTGTTTGGGATTGCACTTAGCATTAGCTGATTAGTGTTTTCCTGGTGTGTTAGCATTGTCTGGGTTAGCAATCTCCGTGTTCACAAAGTCCCGTGTTAGCGCCCCTGTTGACCGTACAAGTGTTTATGCATTGTTTGTTAGTTTGGGTCTTTATTGTTAGGTGGCATTAGCATTAGCACTGTTATTAGCATTGTTTGTTAAGTTCTGTGTTCACTGTTTCTCTGTTTGTGCTTTGTTCTGATTGTCACACTGCTTTAGTCCTTGTCTAAGTCCCCTGTATCTACCAATCTAATCTAAATAAAACACATACACTTGCATCTGCCTCCCTGCCCTGTTGTACCTAGATTGTGACATATTTACTGTATCTTTATTAATATGACCCCTACCAGCACAAAAACAAGCACACACAATAGCACTTGACTACACTTACCATCATCTTCACATTCCTCTGGAGGTTTAGCCTTCTTCGCTAATCGAGGATCGAGCCATGATGTTGTTTTGGTGTTGTGACTAAGGACAGAGAAAACCGTAAAATGTAAACAACTTTTATGCTATATGCTCATGTGATTTATAAGATTTATATGCCCATGACAATACTCCTGTAACATTTCGGCCTATATGTGACGGCATCAGCCAAGCACGTATAGAAAGTTATTCAGTGAGATTAAGTGTTGAGCGGTATTAAGTATACGACGAGCAAGATTCGAGATTAGATATCCCACGAGGCCATTGGCGCAGTGGGTGGGAGGGTTCTAGTTAACAGAATGGCAATCAATAATTTTAATGGGTCCCTTGCCTCCCATTACAAGAGAAAAGAGGAGGAGAAGGAGGAAAACATCTCTCTCACCCCGTCCGCCGCTCCGTTACTGTTTATTATACCTTGCCTGGAAAGTAAGTGATTCATTCATCAGCTTGATGCATCTACAACTCAACAGAAGCCTTTGTGTTGATTAAACCCAGTGACAATGCATATAAAGAAACGAGAAGTAACCAAAAGAAATGTAATGCATATTGTAAACTCTTACTCACAGACTCGAAAATAATTCATGTAACCGTGACACCATGCAATTGAGGCCACCCTAATTTCTCTGCATAATTCTTAGCTGGGCACAGAAGCTCTCCAATACCCGATGGCATGCTTCTATTCATGCTTTGTCTCTTGGTCTGAGCACGCTTTAAAAAGCTCTTCACTTACTCGATGAAGTAGACTTCGCCTTTCTCCGTGTAGGCCATCTCCCAGTTGTCTGGCAGTGGCCCAAGATCATCGTTACTATGTGAGTCTGCCGGCGATTTGGGGGCGTCTTGCTCTTCCTCGGGGGCGTCTGTGCCCGTCAAGGTGGGTGTCTCACCCGGGCATGACTGAGGGGGCACATCTCCCGATGCATCGGTGCTCTTGTCTTCATGTTCACTCGACTCTGTAGGGGAACAGAGTATACACATGGTATATTTGACATATTTCTTATTTTATATACAGTGAAGTAAGGGTGGGTATTGGAAAGGACTTCACGATATGATTATATCACAATACATTGCGATACGATGCATACTGTGATATACAGTGGGGACAAAAGTATTTAGTCAGTCACTGATTGTGCAAGCTCTCCTACTTAGAAAGATGAGAGAGGTCTGTAATTTTCATCATAGCTACACTTCAACTATGAGAGAGACAAAATGAGAAAAAAAATCCAGGAAATCACATTGTAGGATTTTAAAAGAATTTAATTGTAAATTGTGGTGGAAAATAAGTATTTGGTCAATAATAAAAGTTCAACTCAATACTTTGTAACATAACCTTTGTTGGCAATGACAGAGGTCAAACGTTTCCTGTAAGTCTTCACCAGGTTTGCACACACTGTAGCTGGTATTTTGGCCCATTCCTCCATGCAGATCTCCTCTAGAGTGATGTTTTGGGGCTGTGGCTGGGCAACATGGACTTTCAACTCCCTCCACAAATTTTCTATGAGGTTGAGGTCTGGAGACTGCCTAGGCCACTCCAGGACTTTGAAATGCTTTTTACGGAGCCACTCCTTGCCCGAGCAGTGTGTTTGAAATCACTGTCATGCTGGAAGACCCAGCCACGTTCTTCATCCACAGCTTCAATGCTCTCACTGACGGAAGGAGGTTTTGGCTTAAAATCTCACGATACACGGCCCCGTTCATTCTTCCCTTATCATCGTCCTGTCCCCTTTGCTGAAAAGCAGCCCCAAAACATGATGTTTCCACCCCCATGCTTCATAGTAGGTATGGTGTTCTTAGGATGCAACTCAGCATTCTTCTTCCTCCAAACACAACAAGTTGAGTTTTTACCAAAAAGTTCTATTTTGATTTCATCTGACCACATGATATGCTACCAATCCTCTTCTGGATCGTCCATATGCTCTCTGGCAAACTTCAGATGGGCCTGGACATGTTCTGGCTTAAGCAGGGGGGCACGCCTGGCACTGCAGGATCTGAGTCCCTCTCGGCGTAGTGTGTTACTGATGGTAGCCTTTGTTACTTTGGTCCCAGCTCTCTGCAGGTCATTCATCAGGTCCCTCCGTGTAGTTCTGGGATTTTTGCTCACCGTTCTCATGATCATTTTGACCCCAGAGGATGAGATCTTGCGTGGGGCCCCAGATCAAGGGAGATTATCAGTGATCTTGTATGTCTTCCATTTTCTTACAGTTGCTCCCACAGTTGATTTATTCACACCAACCTGCTTGCCTATTGTAGATTCACTCTTCCCAGCCTGGTGCACGTCCACAATTTTCTTCCTGGTGTCCTTCAACAGCTCTTTGGTCTTGGCCGTGGTTGATTTTGTAGTCTGACTGTTTGAGGCTGTGGACAGGTGTCTTTTATACAGATAACGAGGTCAAACTGAATCAAAACACTGCTGGAACATGTACAGGAGCAGAGATTGCAGTTTACACGCTATTTAAAATGTTTTTTCTTCCTTCAAAAAAATGATATTTTGAGCTAAAAATCAATGTAGTACATCATGAAAACAAATACCTCGATAGATTGTTGTATCGATTTTTTAGCACAGCCCTACAGTGAAGGTCAAAAATCTGAGAGCAGGAGTAAAAAAGCTTGGTTGGAGCTTTGTGGAGAAAAATTCACACTGTAGTAGAATAATGACCCAAAACCCTCCACAAATCTTTGCAATATCTACTTGAAGACCAAAGAAAATCAAGGAGTGCTGATTGTCATGGACCTTCCTCTACAGCAGGGGTGTGGCCACGTGCCCCAGTAAAATGTTGTGGCCAGGGTTCGATATTGTTTGCGTTATCGATATTCTAAAATGATGGAAAAAATGTGCCAAATGTTTAAGTATAAAGTATATCTTCAAAAGTAATCATTTTACGTTAAGCTTTTTATTTCCCATTTAAACCCATTATAAGTACAAAGCTTTACATGGATTAATGTACTACAGCAGTAACCTAGCAACACCAAACTTATCTCAGTTGATACTGGTCATAAGCAATCTCTCCTGCTGAAAAAACAAACCTGTAGTCCAAAGGGTAAGTAATTATCTTTAAGTTTATCTACAAGTTTAAATAGGAAGAAAAAAAACGTAAAAATGACTACTTTCCATTTGGACCACACGTTCATCATTTCAGCAGCAGAGATTACTTATGACCAGAAGTAATTAAGAGAAGTTTGTCTTCTTAGGTCATTGTTTTAGCACATTAAACTATGTTACGCTTTGTTCACATTAAGCATTAGATTTTCCCGGCTAATGCAGCATTTGAGCTAACAGAGTTGAACACAGATAACGGAGTTGAACACTGTACACTGCTGAAGCTCTGTATCATGCTGGTTTTGCCATGTTGGAGGTGCAGGCTCCTTTATAACAGATCAACTTTCCACATGTTTCATTTAGCCTTTCATTTAGCGTTTTCTCTCGAAGCAGAGCCAAACTTTTGAGCATTTTTGAGCACTTTTGAGCGTCCATCTTCCGCTAATGCTCTCGTGGAGCGTATCAAAGCAAATGCACATGATGACGTACATGATTACATGACTCACTGGTCCTGGCAGATGGATGCCTCCAGAATAGAGGCGCATTTTTGCACTAATCACTGTCGTTTATTTGAAGCATAAAATGCATTAGTAGCAACTGGTAAGTGGAATCGAAACGGGTACCTGGTTCTTGGAATTTAGGAACGGTGTTTCCATACCCAACCCTAGTTTTCATCATGGATTGCTAAGCACAACTACAGGACGTGCCAAGCAAATTCCTAGGGACACTACATTTCCCATAATGCCCTAGCCTGAGGCATTTTCAAAAGCCTGAGAAGCTAATGCTTTCGGTCAGAACCAGATTCTTTCATTTTTTCTAAATACTTTTCATTTTCTTTTAAATACTTAAAAGAAAGTCAGTCAGACTGCAGGCAAGGTAATGACAGCTCACAGATATGTATGTCGGCCACTTACAGCCATATGACCGACTAAAAGTACATATTAGAACACTAAGGCAATGGCATTCATTAAAGTAGCAAAGGCATCAGCTATGATAGCATAAAGATAATTAATGCAATTCATAAGAAATTCTTCAGTCTTAATTTGTTCTTCATTTCTCATCTATGGCAGAGTGACGCCCACTTTAGTGTTAAATAGCATCTATTTAATGTTTAACAGGCCTATTTTTATAGTTCCGCCCCTACAACTGATTAGCAAGCAGAGGAGTACAGCTGCACCCCTCTAAATTCTGTGTGTGCCCCACTACAACAAATAGTCTAGAAATGCCCTTGCTCTACAGTCACCTGACCTAAACTCCATCAAGTATTTATGGGGCCACTTGAGGACAAAAGAGGGAAACTACAAAATACTGATGCATTCTGAAATGTATCAAAAACCTTTTTTTGTTTTTTAAAGACTCAACTTTTTAAGACTCCAACTGTTATACTGGTTATACTGTCACTCACTAGCTAGTGAGTGACAATAAAGAAACGTCAAATGCTCCGACATATCATATGATGCAGAGTGTCCTGAACGAGTCCAAGTTTACTTCTTGGTTAAAATGCAGCTGCTGCCTTCTAAGGATGTCCTATTATGCAGCTGCCTTCAAATTGAAATGCAACATGTATCTAGGGCACAAAGACAGAAAATCAGAGAGCTACAGCGACACTGCAATGGTTTTCTACTGTGATCACAAAACATCAAAACTATGGTAGACCTACGGCACTGTGCAAAAGTCTTAGGCCACCATTAATTAGATGTATACCATTGATTTAGCATTGGTATAATGACCATATATAATTACTTCGCAGTCTCTAACTCTAGTCCAACTAGAAAATAAGGGAAATTTGTATACGGTATTAAAAGCTGACAAAAATCAGAGAAAAACAGCTTCTCTAGGCTACAGTGGCAAGTATTTAGTGTGACCTCCTCTTACACTTGAGCAATAGAAGCATCTGGCAGCTTCATCGGGATGCCGAGTTGGCCCTTCTACAGTCTGAAGATCAGGAATGGTCGTTTTGGAAGGGTAGCAGCCAAGAAACCACTTTTTTCAGAATGGGTTGAGAAGGGTGAAAAGGCTAAGACATGCTAAAGCTCAGAAGATGGAATTAATATCAGTGGAAAAGAGACTTATGGCATGAAGAATCCAAGTTTGACAGTTTTGGGTCCAGTCGTCAACATTATGTTATATATGGTCATTATACCACTGCTCAAACAACAAATCTAATGGTGGACTAAGACTTTTGTACAGGATTGTAGATGGATAGAAAGTGCAAACAATAAGGAGCATATAGCAAAACCTTGCTGGGTAGTACTGTCGCCTCACAGCGAGAAGGTCCTGGGTTCAATCCCCAGGTCGAGTGTCCTCCATGTGTTTTCTCCGAGTATTCCGGTTTCCTCCCACAGTCCAAAGACATGTGTGTTAGGTTAACTGGTGTCTCTAAAAGTGCCCTATGATCGATTTCCACTCTGTCTAGGGTTGTTCCTGCCTTGTGCCCTATACTGCCGGTTACGCACTGGCTCTCCCGCAACCCTGTCCAGGATCAAGCGGATAAGAAAGTGAGTGGTTTCGAACTATTGCACTTTTTCCTTTTATGATATGACAAAAACTAGATAGGCTCTCGTTCTTCCCTCATATCCCTCAGCCACGCTTTTGCTCTCCTGCCACGCAGATTAATACAATTCCTTTCGTGCAGGTACCAGCTTTAGCTCCTTCCACAAGCTACGGATTTGTCAAGATCTCTGCAGAGCTTCTTACCTCCACCTGATCCTGACACTATACGTTAGCTGTGCTCCAGAATCTTCACTGGTACCTCATGAAAGAACAAATTCAATGCAAAATCATCTTTCACCCTTCTCGTCTTAAGCTCGATTCCTGTCATCTCTTTGACCTTCTACACCCTTACAAATCCCTCTGCACTCTGATTTTCTGCCTTGGTTACTATTTCTCACTCTAACTATCATCATTTGCAAGCTAACCATCCTTGGATTTTAACATAATGCCCATTTTTCACAGCATTTTTGCTCTTCTGAGGAGGTATTGAGTATATCCTTCACAGGTTGCAGGTAAGCATGCGCCCTAAATAGGGGAGGGTATCGGAAAGTGCACGATACGATATGCATCACGATACATGGGTGACGATACGATTATATCATGATACATTGGCATATGATGCATACTGCGATATTCCATATACAGTGGGGCAAGAAAGTATTTAGTCAGCCACTGATTGTGCAAGTTCTACTTCTTAGAAAGATGAGAGAGGTCTGTAATTTTCATCATAGGTACACCAACTATGAGAGACAAAATGAGGAAAAAAAAATTTCATTTAAAAAGACCCTTTAAAAGAATTTAATTGTAAATCATGGTGGAAAATAAGTATTTGGTCACCCACAAACAAGCAAGATTTCTGGCTCTCACAGACCTGTAACTTCTTCTTTAAGAAGCTCTTCTGCCCTCCACTCGTTACCTGTATTAATGGCACCTGTTTAACCTCGTTATCTGTATAAAAGACACCTGTCCACAGACTCAAACAGTCAGACTCCAAACTCAACCATGGCCAAGACCAAAGAGCTGTCGAAGGACACCAGGACGAAAATTGTAGACCTGCACCAGGCTGGGAAGAGTGAATCTACAATAGGCAAGCAGGTTGGTGTGAATAAATCAACTGTGGGAGCAACTGTAAGAAAATGGAA
This sequence comes from Ancistrus triradiatus, assembly GCA_025084515.1. Taxonomy (NCBI): domain Eukaryota; kingdom Metazoa; phylum Chordata; class Actinopteri; order Siluriformes; family Loricariidae; genus Ancistrus; species Ancistrus triradiatus. Next base: position 226,349 of record JAJAGP010000063.1, on the reverse strand, counting down.
GACATATAAGACCATTGATAATCTCCCTCGATCTGGGACCCCATGCAAGAGCTCCACGCAAAAAGATAATGAGAACAGTGAGCAGAAATCCCAGAACTACATGGAGGGACCTGATGAATGACCTCCAGAGAGCTGGGAAAAAAGGAACAAAGGCTACCATCAGTAACACACTACGCCGAGAGGGACTCAGATCCACCAGAGAGCATATGGATGATCCAGAAGAGGATTGGGAGAATATCATGTGGTCAGATGAATCCAAAATAGAACTTTCTGTTAGAAACTCAACTTGTCGTGTTTGGAAGAAGAAGAATGCTGAGTTGCATCCCAGGAAGACCATACCTACCGTGAAGCACGGGGGTGGAAACATCATGTTTTGGGGCTGCTTTTACAGCAAAGGGGACAGGACGACTGATGCGTGTTAAGGGAAGAATGAACCGGGCCAAAACCTCCTTCCATCAGTGAGAGCATTGAAGATGGAACATGGCTGGGTCTTCCAGCATGACATTAATCCCAAACACACTGCTTGGGCAACGAAGGAGTGGCTCCGTAAAAATCATTTCAAGGTCCTGGCGTGGCATAGCCAGTCTCCAGACCTCAACCCCATAGAAAATGTGTGGAGGGAGTTGAAAGTCCGTGTTGCCCCAAAACATCACTGCTCTAGAGGATTTCTGCATGAAGGAATGGGCCAAAATACCAGCTACAGTGTGTGCAAACCTGGTGAAGACTTACAGGAAACGTTTGACCTCTGTCATTGCCAACAAAGGTTATGTTACAAAGTACTGAGTTGAACTTTTGTTACTGACCAAATACTTATTTTCCACCATAATTTACAATTAAATTCTTTAAAAATCCTACAATGTGATTTCCTGGATTTTTTTCCTCATTTTGTCTCTTATAGTTGAAGTGTACCTATGATGAAAATTACAGACCTCTCTCATCTTTCTAAGTAGGAAAACCTGCACAATCAGTGGCTGACTAAATACTTTTTTGCCCCACTGTAGTTCACTGAAAATATACAAACAGCTGAAATACAAGTTACGGTGTACAATGTGAGTCGTCTTAATACATCACATCACACGGACAATTCAGGGGACAAATCGAGTCAAAACACCGTACTGCGAGATCTACAGTGGAGTGGAGATTGTAGTTTACACCCCATTTAAAATGTGTCCTTCGTCCATCAAAATCAATATTTTGAGCTGAAAATCAATGTAGTATTTTGCAAAAATAAATATCGCGATATATATTGCTGTATCAATTTTTTAGCACAGCTCTAGTGTGATATCAACCTGGCCAGAAGTTATCGCTGGGACTCGACCACCATGGTGATGGAGTTGAGAATTGCAGCTGTGCCACTTACAAAGTCATGAATCTCATAAATCTGGTCAACATAACTTGGACACAGCATTAAAATATCTAGTGCAAACAGTACTGGCTATACTGATTTCCACAATCTTAGCACTAACCTGGTGTGATAGCGATGCCGTTGCCATTGACTACGGGACTCTCCTCCTCATCTTCCTCGGGAGGCTCGATGCTGTCCTTCTCCATGTTGCTGACTGACTTGTTCCTCTTCCTCTTCCCCTCAGAGCTGGGGCGAGCACCTGGCAACAGCTGGTCAGTCACATTAAACAGCATGTGCGTGGGCTCCGCTGGGGGCTTTGGTGTGCCATAGAAGTTATCTAGAACCCGAAAGAGAAGAACTGTGTTACTGGACAATTGAGACCCTTTAAGGGTTTGCAATCACAGCCTTAGTGGTTAAAGCACTGGATTAGTAATCAGAAGGTCGTGAGTAGGGGCGTGTCCTACGTTTCGTCTACAATAATATCTTAATTGTTGTTTTGACGACATGCAAGCTGACATCATCAAGTACGTCACTCACTATAACAGTCAAAAACACGCCGTGAGAACTCATGTATTCAGCCAGGTAGGAGATAGCAAGCAGCCTGATAGCGCCACAAATTAAGCTAGCGTTCTACCTAATAATTAAAAATGAGTGAACAAACTGTGCCAGAAGACAAAATATAGACACCACCAGCGTCACAGCGTACGCTGTTAGATTGAACTGCCAGAGTTGTTTTGCCTTTGAAAATACTCAACAGATGCAAACTATGTCACAAATCTGTTGTTGTTATTGCAACATCTGTGAACTAAAGACAGTGTGGAATATGCAGAGTGGCAAAATTAAGGAGTCAGCTGTCCAGGACAGGCACAAACCAGCCAAGATATCAGGACAAAAAGCCACTCAGCAAATCTTAGCATAATCATTCTGCAAATAAATCACCTTATGACAAGAAAAGCAACAGATGGCAAGGGGGTGGTATTGGAAAGGACTACACATCAAGATACAGGAGTCACGATACGATTATATCATGATGTATTGCGATACCATGCATATACCGATATACAGCGATATTCCACAAAGCTCACTGATAATGTAAACACAGCTGAAATACAAGTGACGGTGTCTTAAAGTACATCACATCACTCAGATACTTCAGCGGACAAACTGAGTCAAAACACTGTACTGTGACATCTACAGGAGCAGAGATTGTAGTTAACACTCCATTTAAAATGTGTTTTTTCTTCCTTTCTAAAAAACACATATTTTGAGCTGAAAAGCCATGTACTACATCATGAAAATAAATATAACAATATATTGCTATATAGATCTTCTAGCACGGCCCTAGTCACCAATTACCAATTATCTGTCTGTATCTGTTTTGCACCTCACCATTAGGCTTGTGTTCACAGCTAGAGCAACTGGTTCTACTGCATAAGGTTGCAAGATGAGAAATTCTGCATTTGTGAGTGTATTTCAGTGGCCTACAAAAAAATAAACCATGGTGTGGGGTTTGGTACATGGCCAGCGTGTACTGATTGTGTTGAATTTCTAAAGCTTGCGTTCATATGAAGTTATTTCTAAAGCAGAAAGCAGTGTTCATTTGGTTGATGAATGTTTTTCGTCAGTTTTCGTCAACGACCCCTTCTTTGTAACAAAACAGAGACAATGACTGAACTAAAATGAATGAAGCACGACAAAAACTAGGACAAAATGAATAGAAAATGTTTGTCTCTAAAAACAAGACGAAAATGTTTGGCAGAAATGACATCCAATCAGATCTGATTTAGTTTTGTGGTAGGTAGGGACAAGTTAGAAAAAGATCCAATCATAACCTTAGCATGTGTGGAAAGGCGGGATGACTTGGGTAGCAATCCAATCAGCAATGCGTTAAGACGCACACATTTGATCTGACCCCGGGAAGACCGTACAACCAGCCTCTGTACTGGTTCTCAGGAAACCAACTCGACAATGTCAACACCTGAGACACCTGAAAGACGAGAGTTGATACAGTGGGGCAAAAAAGTATTTAGTCTTGCTTTGTTCGGTTTGTTAAATGCCTCTGTGTGACATGACTGCTAATACCCCTCTCATGGAAAATTTGTGGAGGGAGTTGAAAGTCCGTGTTGCCCAGCGACATCCCTAAAACATCACTGCTCTAGAGGAGATCTGCATGGAGGAATGGGCCAAAATACCAGCTACAGTGTGTGCCAACCTGGTGAAGACTTACAGGAAACGTTTGACCTCTGTCATTGCCAACAAAGGTTATGTTACAAAGTATTGAGTTGAACTTTTGTTATTGACCAAATACTTATTTTCTACCATCATTTACAATTAAATTCTTTAAAAATCCTACAATGTGATTTCCTGGATTTTTTTTTCTCATTTTGTCTCTCATGGTTGAAGTGTAGCTATGATGAAAATTACAGACCTCTCTCATCTTTCTAAGTAGGAGAACCCCTTATTGTGCTGCAAACTCACTCTTAACTTCATTATGTTCCAGCCAATATTTCAATAAATAAAGAAAGGCTTAAAATATGTTTCCAGTTCGTGACGTGGATATATTTTACTTCGTCTAAAAAGTGTCAATACTAGCTTTAGTAGCATTCAGGTAACATAAAGGCTCCATTTTATGCTGTAATTATGAATAAATGCATATAGAGCATGCACATATATCTGAACTTCTGATCTTATATGTTTAATAAAGCTCATAACATATCACCTATTCCAACTTGATTCTATTCTACAATATCTGGAAATGATGAGTTTTGGTGACCACCTTACTGTATACTTTTATTATCAATGCATGCTTATATCTTAATTAGATCTTATAATAAATCATTCATTCCAACTTGATTCTACTCTAGAATATCTGCTGAATGTCCACACCAGGTCTGAAGCAGATCTATAGTGTACATTTTTAGTTTATCACCATTAACGTATACTGTTATTGTTAGTTTTACAGCATTTAGCAGACGCCCTTATCCAGAGCGACTTACAATTGGTACAGTCTTACAATCCAAGTAATTGTGGGTTAAGGGCCTTGCTCAAGGTGGCAGCAGTGGCAGAGGTGGGATTTGAACCCTGGACCTTCTGGTCCATAGTCCAGTACCTTACCCGCTAGGCTACCACCGTCCCCAAATTGTTAGTTGCAATTATTAGTGTATATCATGACTTAAATAACTCAAGGGAAATGTTAAAAAGCATTTACATATTTCAATCTATACATTTCATATTTTAGTCAAATGAATCTACTGTAGATTTAGTCGACTATAATATTATAATAGTTAGTCGACTAAAACGTGGACTGTGGCAGCCTAGCGGTTAAGGTACTGGGACTGTGGTGGCCTAGTGGTGAAGGTGCAGGACTATGAACCAGAAGGTCCAGGGTTCAAATCCCACCTCAGCCAAGCTGCCACTGTTGGGTCCTTGAGCAAGACCCTTAACCCACAATGCTTGGATTGTAAGATTGTATCAATTGTAAGTCGCTCTGAATAAGGACGTCTGCTAAATGCTGTAAATGTAAATGTAAAACCAGACTAAAAACAATTCAGATGACTAAATTATGACTAAACCTAAATTACGTTTTAGTCAAAAGACCTAACCAAAGTTCGCTGTTAGAAGGCTGAAATATTCATCAGTCATTTGTGTAGTAACCACCTTATCATGGTGACCTTCATAGATCTGGAGCCAAATCTGGAAAGCCTGGGTGGAATACAGTCACTCATTAACATCATAGAGAAATTAAGAGAAGCCAGTCTACCTACGGGCATGGTTTTGGGAGGTTGGACCCCTGGGGCTGTGTGGCACAAAACACTACCTGCGTCACTGTCGCAAAGTATCTCAAACACCAAAGGAAACCAAGTGGTAACATAGACAAAGAAACTAAGAAAAGACAAGCCAACCATGACATTTTAGAGCACACTTTTAATCATGGTCTTAATACCTCTGGCCAGTTCCTTTTATCCTAGTATGTGATTTTTGTTATTAAAGTGACCTCTATTACAAGGCACCCAAACCTTTGATTCAAGATTGAAAAGAACTCATGTGTATCGAAGGGAATCTGTTTAATGACTAAGAATTGAGTAAAAGTGTGTGTGTCTGAGAGAGTGAGGGGGGAACAGGCCTATGAATTCATTTGTAGATCTGAGCAGAGAAAGTTGAAGTCCAGAGATGTATAGAAAAGAATTCAATTACATGCTGTGACCCAGAAATATAAGCAGTAGCGTACTGCAGAGACATCATTCACAGTGAAAACTGAAACTATGGCTTTTTCCTGATTTAACCCTATACTTAAGAAACTTTCTGTAATACTAAGGCTCGTGAACAGATTTTACGATTTGTACTTAGGTTAGGAACAGTTGTACATTCTGCAGGGAACACTGAGAGGCCAAGTAATTGGGCAGCAGCAAATTGGGGAGAAAATAAGAGAAAACATTGTTTACCTGCCGCTACACTTTCATCCAAGACCCTTGGAAGAAACCAATGGGAGTACTGGCACCATGGGTTTTTAATCTGTCGAGATCCTAAACTGTTACACGCCTACCACCCATGGTGCCAGGCCATTTTCTGGATTTTTGGCCCTAAAATGAAATACCCTACTTGAATCAGAAATAAATTTTGCAATCATGGTTTCAAGTCATAGTCTTTCCAAAACAGTACAACATGGTTGTGTTACAGAACTGTTATCCTCCCTAAGCCCCTGGCCCAATTCCAAAACACCAAAAACTGATAAGTGCAGCATATCTATAACAGAGGTTCTTAATCTTTTCTGCAACCTTTTTTGTAGATAAAAATATTGTGTTACACCCAAACAACACACACATACTTCCCATTCCACAAACACTATCTATCGATACAATTATCCATCCATCTATCTATTTACAGTGGTGCTTGATAGTTTATAAACTCTTTTCAATTTTCTGTATTTCTACATTAATATGACCTTTCACACATCACCTATGTTATTATCACACAATCATGAACACGGTAGGGGTGCACGGAAAAGCCACAGCTCTCCAAAAAGAACACTGTTGCCAATAATATGGCATATACAATGGGGGAAAAAAGTCAGCCACTGATTGTGCAAGTTCTTCCACTTAGAAAGATGAGAGAGGTCTGTAATTTTCATCATAGGTACACTTCAACTATGAGAGACTAAATGAGAAAAAAATCCAGCATATCACATTGTATGATTTTTAATTAATTTAATTGTAAATTAATGAGGAAAATAATTATTTGGTCAATAACAAAGGTTCAACTCAATACTTTGTAACATAACCTTTGTTGGCAATGACAGAGGTCTTGGCCATGGTTGAGTTTGGAGTCTGACTGTTTGAGGATGTGGACAGGTGTCTTTTATACAGATAACGAGGTCAAACAGGTGCCATTAATACAGGTAACGGGTGGAGGACAGAAAAGCTTTTTAAAGAAGAAGTTACAGGTTTGTGAGATCCAAAAATCTTGCTTGTTTGTGGGTGACCAAATACTTATTTTCCACCATGATTTACAATTAAATTCTTAAAAAATGTGATTTCCAGGATTTGTATTTTTCTCATTTTGTCTCTCATAGTTGAAGTGTACCTATGATGAAAATTACAGACCTCTCTCATCTTTCTAAGTAGGAGAACTTGCACAATCAGTGGCTGACTAAATACTTTTTTGCTCCACTGTAAACAATTCAGAAGGCTATTGATTAAACATTTTTGGATGAATCATGCAAAAATACAAGCTTTTGGTTTAAATGAGAAGCATTATGTCCAGAGAAAGAAAAAGACACTGCATTCCCTCAGAACCTTATCTCATTTGTGAAACATGGTGGTGGTAGTGTCATGGATTATGCCTGTTTTGCTCCATCTGGGCCAGGGAAACTTGAGACCATGTATGAAACAATGAATTCTGAATTACACCAGCCAGTACTAAAGGAAAATGTCAGAAAATGTCTGTGAACTGAATCTCAAGAGAAAGTGGGTCATGCAACAAGACAGCAACCCTAAGCACACAAGTCATTCTACAAAAATGGTTAAAGAAGAATTAAGTTAATGTTTTGGAACAGGCAAGTCATTCCTGACCTTAATCCAATAGAAATCCACCAGCATCCCAGAGCTGAAACTGTATGTATGGAGGAATGGGCTAAAATTCCTCCAAGCTGATTTGCAGGACTGCTCAGCATTTAGGAAACGTTTAGTTGCAGTTATGGCTGAACAAGGGGGTCACACAAGATACTGAAAGCAAAGGTTCACATACTTTTGCTACTCACAAATATGGAATATTGGATCATTTTCCTCAATAAATAAGCAACCAAGTATAATATTTGTGTCTCATTTGTGTCATTGGAATCTCTTGATATACTATTAGAAAATCTGATTGCGCTTTAGGTCAAATGTATGTAGAAATATAGAAAATTCTAAAGGCTACCCAAACTTTCAAGTACCACTAAATACATCTACCTGCCTTTTTAACCACCAAACCACCCTCTCAGTGAGATGGTTGGGACTGCAGTGACACACACAGTGGGCTCCTATGTGGATTAGAAGGGCTAAGGAAGTGTTGCAAATCATCTACGTTGAGACGAGCTCTGTATCTGTTCAAGTATGTGTACTGAAAACTCAGACTCGCCTATAAATACTGATGCGAAAGGAGAAGCTTTTAGTCATGGTGAACTGGAAAGTCATGCTGTATTGAAATCCAAACATCCGCTAATGACCTCTGTGTGAACCTCTTCTTCAGGGACATGTCAGTGGAGAGACCAGAGTCTGTGGTCATTGTTAGAAAACACTCCAAAAACGAAAAATCTATTGCAAGTACAGCGTGCCGGAAGAGGATGACAAAACAAAAAGTCATCACTGATTTCACCCTCTTCAACAAATCAAGTGTATACAAGCATCTCCAGAGATATCAGTGGTCTCATCAAGTTGGAAAGACAAACACACATCGGATGCTGGATTTTCAAAGCTGAGCTTATACAGTGGTGCTTGAAAGTTTGTGAACCCTTTAGAATTTTCTATATTTCTGCATAAATATGACCTAAAACATCATCAGATTTTCACACAAGAACTAAAAGTAGATAAAGAGAACCCAGTTAAACAAATGAGACGAAAATTAGACTTGGTCATTTATTTATTGAGGATGATGATCCAATATTACATATTAGTGAGTGGCAAAAGTATGTGAGCCTCTAGGATTAGCAGTTAATTTGGAGGTGAAATTAGAGTCAGGTGTTTTCAATCAATGGGATGACAATCAGGTGTGAGTGGGCACCCTGTTTTATTTAAAGATCAGGGATCTATCAAAGTCTGCTCTTCACAACACGTCTGTGGAAGTGTATCATGGCACGAACAAAGGAGATTTCTGAGCACCTCAGAAAGAGTTGTTGATGCTCATCAGGCTGGAAAAGGTTACAAAACCATCTCTAAAGAGTTTGGACTCCACCAATTCACAGTCAGACAGTTTGTGTACAAATGGAGGAAATTCAAGACCATTGTTACCCTCCCCAGGAGTGGTCGACCAACAAAGATCACTCCAAGAGCAAGGCGTGTAATAGTTGGCGAGGTCACAAAGGACCCCAGGGTAACTTCTAAGCAAAGCAACTGAACGCCTCTCTCACATTGGCTAATATTAATGTTCAGGAGTCCATAATCAGAAGAACACTGAAACAACAATGGTGTGCATGGCAGGGGCTGCAAGGAGAAAGTCACTGCTCTTCCAAAAAAAGAACATAGCTGCTTGTCTGCAGTTGCTAAAGATCACGTGGACAAACCAAAAAAACTGTTGGAAGAATTTTTTTGTGGGACGGATGAGACCCAAAGAAAACTTTTTGGTTCAAAAAGAAAAGCGTATGTTGGAGAAAGGAAAACACTGCATTCCAGCAAAATCCCAACTGTGTGAAACGTGGTGGGTGGTAGTAATCATGGATTTGGGCCTGTTTTTGCTGCATCTGGGCCAGGACGGGCTTGCCATCATTGATGGAACAATGAATTCTGAATTATATCAGAGAATTCTAAAGGAAAATGTCAGGACATCTGTCCATGAACTGAATCTCAAGAGAAGGTGGGTCATGCAGCAAGACAACGACCCTAAGCACAGTTTTTGTACCAAAGAATGGTTAAAGAAAAATAAAGTTAATGTTTTGGAATGGCCAAGTCAAAGTCCTGACCTTAATCCAATAGAAATGTTGTGGAAGGACCTGAAATGAGCAGCTAATGTGAGGAAACCCACCAACATCCCAGAGCTGAAGCTGTTCTGTACGGAGGAATGGGCTAAAATTCCTCTAAGCCGGTGTGCAGGACTGATCAACAGCTACAGGAAACGTTTAGTTGCAGTTATTGCTGCACAGGGGGTCACACCAGATACTGAAAGTAAAACATTCAATGGGATTAACTGTTGTTTAACTGGGTTCTCTTTATCTACTTTTAGGACTTGTCTGAAAATCTGATGATGTTTTTGGTCATATTTTTGCAGAAATATAGAAAATTCTAAAGGGTTCACAAACTTTCAATCACCACTGTAGGTGCTGTAGCAGGACGACTTCAGGCTTTCCTTTACCATCATGTCACCACAAGCTACACACTGGCCATGCAGCATCTCCATTCTCTGTCTGTGTCCATACTCTAAGCATTTCTCATCTTATTTTTTAGCTTCCTGATTGAATACCTTCAGAATGATCCACTGAGCATTTCCAGTCACCCCTATTAAAAATGCTCCATTGCTAAAAGTTAAATCACCCGCTGAGGATGCTATCGGAGTGAAGTGCAGGTTTTAGGTTCTGAATAAATGATCAAATATGACTTGATTTCGTGACCTGTACACTGTGCTTAATCCTTGAATTATGTGCTCCGTTTTAAAGTACGCACATTATTTTCACTGCATTCCCTTATGAAGCCTAACCTTTGTAATAAATTACAGTGGTACCTCGGTTCTTGACCACATCGGAACTCGTCAAATTCGGTTCTCAACTCGTTTTGACTAGAAAAATGTGTCTCGGTTCTCGTTGTTTACTCGTTTCAGCCGATACTCGATTCACGATTCATGAGGCACAATTCAGTACACAGTGATTCAGTGATTCACAGTAGCCCCCAGAGAAGACCTGCGCTGTGTATATCGTGTTTTTCCTTATCTTTACATCTACACTATTGTACTCGTATTGCAAATAAGTCTCTCTGGGTTCTAGAAAGGTTAGTTTATAAGAGCCAATCGATTGCACAACAGGAATTGAATGCACCAGAAGACTGGCTGCAGTTAGCTTAGTAGCCATGTTAGCACCCTAAGCTCACCAATAGAGTAAGTGTTTTGCTTTTATTGTTCTCTTTCAATCCATTACTCACTAAATTACATGAGATTTATCAACACTATTATAAAATGAGCTTTGTGTTAATGACTTTGGCCAACTGTAGGTTAATGCAAGTGTTTTAAACAATTACTTACTCATCATAAACTCCGCTATGATAATATAGACCACTCTACCAACCACTCGTTAAACTCAGTTCAGGATACACTTAACTTATGATGGATTTGTCGGAACATATCTCCATCATAAATCTGGGAGCACCTGTACAATACAACTCCATTAATGCATGTAATGCTTATACAGGGTGGATTTTCTGGGGGTCTGGAACGGATTCAATTTAGATTATTCCTTCTGGGAATAATCTACATTGTCGTCGTTTTCAGTTCTTGACAAGCCTTCTGGACGGAATTAACAATGACAACCGAGGTACTACTGTATAGCATTTCTGCTGTGACTCTCCAGGGACCATGTTGCGACCCCCCTTCTGTATAACAAATTGCGATTAAAAGAGAAACTACAAGGCTCTTCCTCACACATCTCTCTCACCATTCCATAGTTCCCAGACCTGAGGTGAAGAGAATCAGGATCATGACGTTGTTCAACAGAAAGGGGACCTGAAACTAGTGCACACACCTGGCAGTGAACTCCGACCAGCGCTGCATTGCTCATCTATATAAATATAAGTACAGTGTATAAAAATGCTATCATCAGCTATAACAGGTGAACAGATATTAATATAACAGACAGAAATCAAGTCATACTCAAGCTGGGCTAGTTTAAATGGGAAGTTTTTGACAGATATCAATGGTTTATTTAAGCTCATCTTATCTGAATTGGTGCATTATCATGCTCAAATAGCCATGAATGGCCTACACGTAAACTTAAGGCTTATTCATGAGATGGATAATTCCACAACAGCAGCAGTACAGTACAAAGCAAGCTATTACCAGGCCTCTTATTATATTACTGAGTCAATTTGAATAGGGCTATTTCACTCGAGAGCTCGGTGGACACTAAATCCAGGTCATTCCCTTCATAATTGTTATTTGTCAGCCTGAACTTTATGGGTTTTAAATGGACCCAAATTACAGATCATACTGATTATCACTAAAATTAATAGCACCTACACGGGTAAACCACTCCACTAAGTAATAAAGTCCACCGAAAACAACAACAGAGCTGTGCAATTCAGACCAGTCTGCCCTCTAGAGTGCATTATTCAGCTAAATCCACAGTTCCTCACAACTGGACATGTCAGGGCAGGATACATAAACATTTATTCAGTTTACTTTTCATCAATAATATATTTTACACCAATTCACTCTAGTACAAGGCAACAATGTAAATCCTTTACAAAATGTTATGAAGATGTACTTGCTGGATGCAGTGGTACCAAGGATATAAAGGTAAGGTCTACAGAGACTGTACAAGTGGGAGGCAATCAACTCAGAATCAGGCTCGAGTGCTAGAGCACCTTAATGTAGGACAAATTGGTTTTAGTAACTACCTGGCTTCAAAAATGCACAATGCGATGTGGAAATACTGACAATACCAAGCAAAAGACTAACACTATAAACTAGCTGAATGGACCTTAGATTAAACACATACTGAGCAAAATTATTTTCTACAGTTTAGTACGGTGGTACCTGGGTTCATGTCATTCATTTGTTCCAGAAGGCTTGTTGAGAACCGAAAACATTGGGTACCAAGCAATTTTTTCCCATAAGGAATAATGTAAATTGAGGTAATCCATTTTAGACCCCCAGAAAATCCATAATGAATAAGGTTTATATGCATTAATGGAGTTGTATTGTACAGGTGCTCCCTCATTTATGATGGGGATATGTTCTGAGAAATCCATCATAAGTGAAATGTATCATGAACGAGTGTTTGGTAGAGCGGTCTATAGTGTACAATAGCAATAGTACTGGATTGTAAGTGAAAAGTGAAAGCTTACTTACTCTACTGATAAACTCTGGGTGATAGCATAGCTGCTAATACTGCAGCCTTGTGTTCTGGAGCATTAAGTTCCTGTTTCCCTTTCGGATGGCAGTCAATACAACCTTTTTTAGGACTCATGGAGACTTATTTGCACTAAGAAAACAGTACTATAGATGTAAGACTAAAGAAAAACACAATGAAAATAGCAGAGATCTTCACTGAGCAACCACTATTGTGAATCCGAATCACTGTGTACTGAATCGTGAATCAAATTCTGGCTGAAACAAGTCACGCGGCTCAACTACTACCAGTTTTAGCAAGTGCGCCGAGTACCGAGCAAACAATGAGAACCAAGACAAATTTTTCTGGTCAAAATAGATCAAGAACCGAATTTGACAAGTTCCGAGGTGGTAGAGAACCAAGGTACCACTGTATATAGTACATTTTAGTATATAGTACAGCCTATAGAGTTGTGAGAAAACAGTTCAAAGGCCAAGATTTAATGACACTGGGACAAAAAAAGTTACAGTGGTGTGAAAAAGTCTTTGCCCTCTTCCTGATTTCCTATTTTTTTGCATGTTTGTCACACTTAAGTGTTTCGGAACATCAAACCAATTTAAATATTAGTCAAAGACAACACAAGTAAACACAAAATGCAGTTTTAAAATGAAGGTGTTTATTATTAAGGGAGAAAACAATCAAACCTACATGGCCCTGTGTGAAAAAGTGATTCCCCCCTAAACCTAATAACTGGTTGGGCCACCCTTAGCATAAACAACTGCAGCCAAGCGTTTGCGATAACTTGCAATGAGTCTTTTACAGCGTTGTGGAGGAATTTTGGCCACTCATCTTAATTCAGCCACATTGGAGGGTTTTCAAGCAGGAACGGTCTTTTTAAGGTCATGCCACAGCATCTCAGTAGGATTCAGGTCAGGACTTTGACTAGGCCGCTCCAAAGTCTTCATTTTGTTTTCTTCAGCCATTCAGAGGTGGACTTGCTGGTGTGTTTTGGATCATTGTCTTGCTGCAGAACCCAAGTTCGTTTCAGCTTGAGGTCACGAACAGATGGCCAGACAATCTCCTTCAGGATTATTTGTTAGACAGCAGAATTCATAGTTCCATTTATCACAGCAAGTCTTCCAGGTCCTGAAGCAGCAAAACAGCCCCAGACCATCACACTACCACCACCTTATTTTACTGTTGCTATAATGTTCTTTTTCTGAAATGCTGTGTTACTTTTACACCAGATGTAATGGGACACACACCTTCCAAAGAGTTCAACTTTTGTCTCGTCAGGTCACAGAATGTTTTTCCAAAGTCTTGGGGATCATCAAGATGTGTTCTGGAAAAATTGAGACAAACTTTAATGTTCTTTTTGCTCAGCAATGGTTTTCGTCTTGGAACTCTGCCATGCAGGCCATTTTTGCCCAGTCTCTTTCTTATGGTGGAGGCATGAACACTGACCTTAACTGAGGTAAGTGATGCCTGCAGTTCTTTGGATGTTGTTGGGGGTCTTTTGTGGCCTCTTGGATGAGTCATCGCTGTGCTGTTGGGGTAATTTTGGTTGGTCGGCCACTCCTGGGAAGGTTCACCACTTTTATCACATTATCCACCATGTCTTCGCCATTTGTGGATAATGGCTCTCACTGTGGTTCACTGGAGTCCTAAAGCTTTAGAAATGGCTTTATAACCCTTTCCAGACTGAGAGATCTCAATTACTTTCTTTCTCGGTTGTTCCTGAATTTCTTTGGATCTCGGCATGATGTGTAGCTTTTAAGGATCTTTTGGTGTACTTCACTCTGTCAGGCAGGTCCTGTTTAAGTGATGTCCTGATTGAAAACAGGTTTGGCAATAATCAGGCCTGGGTATGGCTAGAGACAGTGAACTCGGGTGTGATAAAACACCTTTTTCACAAAGGCCCATGTAGGTTTGGATTTTTTTCTCAGTTAATAATAAACACCTTCAATTAAAAACTGCATTTCGTGTTTACTTGTGTTGTCTTTGACTAATATTTAAATTGGTTTGATGTTCCAAAACACGCCAAAAAAAACAGGAAATCAGGAAGGGGGCAAACACTTTATCACACCACTGTATAAGAAACTGAATATGCATAATCTCACACTTAAAAATAGAAAAAATGCTATCTTTAATGAGTAATTTTAGATGTAAGAAAAAAAGTTTTTAGTTTCAACATACTCCAAACTCTTTGTACAACCTCCCTTCGCCAATAAACATCATTTAAGGTTGGAGAACACAGAGCAGGGAATTTCAGACCATTCCTCCTTACTAGAGGTTTACTGGTGCATCGTGATGCAAACATATCACAGTACGCATCGTGGAGATGGACCGTCTCATCTAACGCAATTACCAGATGAACATTGAAGATGATTTTATGAACACCAGAGGACTGAAAAAGCCTTCGGATGAGAGGTGAAATGTATTCAAGAACCAGGAAGAAGTTCGGTTGCCTTCAACTCAAACACTCAAGTAGATTTATGAAGGTCAACCCATTAATGATTAATGGATTGTGTCCACGATGCCACCTCAAATACACCAATGAAACGAGAAGGAGAATGACCATTTCAGAGTTTCTAAACGGTCGTGTAATCATGTAAAAAAAAGGCAACAAATAAATCGGAACATGCTTCAGTTATCTTATTTTTCAAGGTCTCTAGTGATGTCTGTAATTGAGAAACAATTATTTATCCAAGGGAGATGGGATATGAACTCAAAGCAGGAAATGAAACATGCTAAAGCATCAATGTGCATTCATAAAATTACACAATTGATTAGGAAAAGGCTTATCTCTTAAGTCTAGAGAAATGTTGGCGGCTCTTAAAAAGGGTTAACTCTGGTACAGAGTGAATAATAAATCCAGAAATATGAACTTGTTTGACAGTACTCAGTGTTTTCTACTCACCTTCATATGTTCCACTCTCTAGTAAGGCCCCACTCTTCTCCAATTCCATAAACCGGTCAACACTCACAAAGTTGTAGTCCACGCCAGGAACCTCACCCTCCTTAGGCTGCCGAGTTGTACCTAGTGAAAATAAATTGAGATTTCATTTAGAATTCATGCAGCAGTTACATATGGGATAACTTTTAATATCACATAATTGTTTAGAAATATAACTATATTAATCGGACTCAGTAATTGTTGTGGTTAATAGTCATAACATTTCTATAGTTACACTTTAGTTCAAGAGGTTTGTGTGACAACTTGTCACAAAATTATGAGACAAACTTCTCCTGTGACAGGCTATCTGGTGCCCTGCTTGAAATCATCCGTTATAATGCATATTCAATCATTCAGTCATTTTATCATCTGCTTAATCCTGGTCAGGGGTGTGGGAAACCAGTGCCTAGTTGGCAACACAGGGCGCAAGGCAACAATCCTAGACAGGGTGCATTACACATCATTTATCCTCATTCCTTTTACACTCAAAGTACAGGGTGAAGTCCGTACCAGCAAGTCCAGCTCTGAATGGCTGAAGAAAAACAAAATGAAGACTTTGGAGTGGCCTAGTCAAAGTCCTGACCTGAATCCTATTGAGATGCTGTGGCATGACCTTAAAAAGGTCGTTCGTGCTCGAAAACCCTCCAGTGTGGCTGAATTACAACAATTCTGCAAAGATGAGTGGCCAAAATTCCTCCACAATGCTGTAAAAGACTCAGTGCAAGTTATCACAAACGCTTGACTGCAGTTGTTGCCCAACCAGTCGTTAGGTTTAGGGGGAAATCACTTTTTCACACAGGGCCATGTAGGTTTGGTCAGGGTTGGTCAAGGTTGTATCAATTGCAAGTCACTCTGGTCAATGCTGTAAATGTAAATACATAAAGTCCTTAAACATGACAAAGGCCCTGTAAGCAACGTATGTTCCATAAAGAAATGGTTTTCTGTGTTGCACAGAGACTTAAATTAAACTCCATCACTGCTTATCCAACATCAGAGCCCAACTTCCCTCATGCTCAATGGAAGTGAATCCCTGCAGTCATGTTCCAAAATCTAGTTGAAAGCCTTCTCAGAAAAACTCTTTCTTAATGACAAGACTGCAGTAACAATCAAAGCTGGGGATACACCTAGAACGTTCTATAAGCCACATCATATAAAATTTGAGTACAAGTTTGAGTACACATAGCACAAAGCACAAGCACGATACTGGTAAGCAGTCACACTATTATATAGATGCTATTTGCTGAAGTATCCAAGTGTCTGTAGATAAGAGGCAGTGGCTCTTATCTTAACTCAGGACATATCTTACACATTATAGACAGTTTAAATGACTGGCTTTAGACTTATAAGCAATAAAACATTAGAAAACATACCTAGGCTAGGCGAATATAATACAACCTATAACCCCCTCACAAAACCTCAAACAACAAGCATTCTGCTGTCCGAGTTACATTTATCAGTTTCAAATGAATTCTACACTCTAGAAAAGCAGCCTGCCCAGAAGGAGAGAGAAGTTGGTAGTCAGAGTGAATACTGGCTGTCAGGAGGACTCTGAGCTTTATGTTGACCCCTGAAGAGTTGCTCTCACACAGTGACATGGCAGTGACAAACCCTTCTACATTACCAGAAGCCAGAGGCACTCGAGAGACCGAGCAGAAATGTTTACGTCGGAAGAAGCTAGAGCAGGGTGAGGAAATTAAGGATGAACGCACAGCATGAGCCCAGATTTGCTATTGCAGGTCATAAGAGATGCTTAATGATCGTATTCAATATTAACAGGCATCCTGTAATCAGGGCAAGGTGATTACATGAAACCTCGCAGCTTCTGACTGAGCAGAAAGACTGAATCGTGAACGAGATTTGCACTGCCACCGAAAGAAATTGAGTGAAATTACGCGAGGAGAATCTCATATAAAGGAGAAAATGAAATCAGGACGAAGAAATTGAACTGAAAAGAAAAACGTAAAATTATCCAAGCTAATCCATAGCTTATTTGCTATCACTTCACTTTAAATAGCTAATGTTATGCTATTAGAGCTAAAAGGGATAAAGCAGATGCAAACCCTACCCGAATGCAATGTGTATGCACTTGACTGACTGAACGACGACAGAATGCAAAGTGTGGCTGCAGTGTGTTCGTCAGAGTCCATATAATCATTAAGTGCACAGATATGCGCCATTTCATGTCCTTCCAAACAACGTCCCTATGCTTTAACGGCTGAGATCTTAAGAACACGGACTTTCAACTCCCTCTACAAATTTTCTATGAAGTTGAGGTCTGGAGACTGGCTAGGCCACTCCAGGACCTTGAAATGCTTTTTACGGAGCCACTCCTTCATTGCCTGAGCGGTGTGTTTGGGATCATTGTCATGCTGGAAGATCCAGCCACGTTCCATCTTCAATGCTCTCACTGATGGAAGAAGGATTTGGCCTAAAATCTCACGATACACGGCCCCGTTCATTCTTCCCTTAACACGGATCAGTCGTCCTGTCCCCTTTGCAGAAAAACAGCCCCAAAGCATGATGTTTCCATCCCCATGCTTCACAGTAGGCATGGTGTTCTTGGGATGCAACTCACCATTCTTCTTCCTCCAAACACAACCAGTTGAGTTTTTACCAAAAAGTTCTATTTTGGTTTCATCTGACCACATGATATTCTCCCAATCCTCTTCTGGATCATCCATATTCTCTCTGGCAAACTTCAGACGGGCCTGGACATGTACTGGCTTAAGCAGGGGGGCACGCCTGGCACTGCAGGATCTGAGTCAAAATAAGGGGGGGGTCCCTCTCGGCGTAGTGTGTTACTGGATGGTAGCCTTTGGGTTCTTTTAGGGTCCCAGCATCTTCTCTGCAGGTCATTCAATCATCAGTTTCCCTCCGTGTAGTTCTGGGATTTTTTTGCTCACTCGTTCTCATGATCATTTTACGACCCCATCGGATGAAGCGCCTTGCGTGGGGGCCCCAAATCGAGGGTTGAGAATTGTTCAATGGTCTTGTATGTACTTCCATTTTCTTTCAAATTAAAATAAAAAGGTGCTTGAAACAATATGGCTGCCCGGACAGTTGGTACTAAATATACTCAGCAACACAACCGAATTCTGCTAAGTGGGAAGTAAAGTCTAATCTTGAACCACCTGGGTGCAAATCAGGTCGTGAGAAGCGGCAAAATTGGTTTCTTAACCCAGGAAAGTGAATACCTTAACGAGACACAAAGCGGGGGCTTTGGTGTCTTGTGGCGTAAGATAGAAATAAAAAGAATTGAAAAAGTCCTTGGCGACTGTATCAATATCAAGGGATGTGTGAACAACAGAGAAAAAGGAATGGGCTGAGTAGATGAGGCGCAAATAGTAGAACAAACAAAGAAGTGCGAGGAAACACAGAATATACAGATTACCAATGTCAAAAAGGTGCCACTAATACAGGTAATGAGTGGAGGACCGAAAAGCTTCTTAAAGAAGAAGTTACAGATCTGTGAGAGCCAGAAATTTTGCTTGTTTGTGGGTGACCAAATACTTATTTTCCACCATGATTTACAATTAAATTCTTTAAAAATCCTAAAATGTGATTTCCTGGATTTTTTTCCTCATTTTGTCTCTCGGACTATGATGAAAATTACAGACCCCTCTCATCTTTCTAAGTAGGAGAACTTGCACAATCAGTGGCTAACTAAAACTTTTTTGTCCCACTGTATGTCATTAGTCTGAAATACGAGCAAGAAAAATTGTATTTTTCGTGACTAATGTGATTCAGTATTTTTATTATTTCAAAGCATTTGTATATACAGAATGTATGCATGTGTGTGTAACTTTTATTTGAAAAACCAAAAGAGCCAAAAGATTTGCTTTATATTACTGAGGCTAAGGTCAGGTGTAGGTGTAAGTGTAGCATTAATTAGCTACAGTAATGATTATGTAAATGGAAACTCCTCACAAGGACAGCGAGACGAAAATGTGTAAAACAAGCTAATTTGACCTCAAACAGTTAACAGAAAGAATGCAAAACAAATCAGCAAATTTCCTAAAGGGTCTGGTTTTATAAGTTGCACACACTCTGTTGCTAGTTTATTAGGTGAACCTCCCTTGGATTTACACTCATTAACCATATTATCCTGTATAAATTAGCGTTCCTTGCAGATACACAATCACTGACAGTAGCCCATCTGTTACTAGGCATAATTGGCTTCATTCACAGCTGGAGACTTAAGTCCAAATCACACATAAAAAGATACACTGGGCAGGTGTCAAGAGATTGGCTATGGAGGCTTTTAAGTTCATTTTCTGGGCTTCACACTTGCATTTATTTACATTTAGTCATTTGGCAGATGCTCTTATCCAGAGCGACTTATTACGGAAACAGTCTGAGAAAGCACAATTCCGTGCAATTGTGGTCTAACAGCCTTGCTCGAGGTCCCAACCACAGCAGCTTGTCATTTGGACCTTCTGGTATCTTAACCGCTGTGCCTCCACAGTCCTTCAATATTTATTTCAAATGGCTATGTTAGCAAGGGTCATGGTCATGGAGACTATCCTGGAAAAATACATCCCAATTAAGGCTTGAGGCCATCACAGGGCAGCACAAACACACACCTAGAGGTGGTTAGAGTAGGCAATCCATTCATGAATTTTGGATATGGGACAAAATCAGGGTACACGAAGGAAACCCCAATACAGTGGTGCTTGAAAGTTTGTGAACCCTTTAGAATGTTCTGTATTTCTGCATGAATATGACCTAAAACATCATCATCTTGGTCATTTAGTTAAGGAAAATGATCCAATGTTACATATTAGTGAGTGGCAAAAGTATGTGAACCTTTGCTTTCAGTATCTGGTGTGACCCCCCTGTGCAGCAATAACTGCAACTAAACGTTTCCTGTAACTGTTGATCAGTCCTGCACACCGGCTTGGAGGAATTTTTAAGCCCATTCCTCCGTACAGAACAGCTTCAGCTCTGGGATGTTTGGTGGGTTTTCCTCACAATTAGCTGCTCTCTTCAGGTCTTCCACAATATTTCACTTGGAATAAGGTCAGGACTTTGACTTGGCCATTCCAAAACATGAACTTTATTCTTCTTTAACCATTCTTTGGTAGAACTGCTTGTGTGCTTAGGGTCGTTGTCTTGCTGCATGACCCACCTTCTCTTGAGATTCAGTTCATGGACAGATGTCCTGATATTTTCCTTTAGAATTCTCTGATAGAATTCAGAATTCATTGTTCCATCAATGATGACAAGCCGTCCTGGCCCAGATGCAGCAAAACAGGCCCAAACCACGATACTACCACCACCATGTTGCAGTGGCTTGCTCCTTGCAACCCTGCCATGCACACCATTGTTGTTCAGTGATCTTCTGATGGTGGACTCATGAACATTAACATTAGTCAATGTGAGAGAGGCCTTCAGTTGCTTAGAAGTTACCCTGGGGTCCTTTGTGACCTTTGCTAAACAATGTATATCGGTTTTGCCAAATATAAATCAATTTGTATGCCGGATGACAATATATGCGATTTTCCGCATGAGATTAACTCTAAATATGACCCTTAGTAATCTACTTGTGTACCATTTGCACAAAGTCTATGTAACTTTCTAATACGCTACAACAGGATCAGCCACAGAGCATATGCTAACCGAGATGATGCAAATAAATCTACAGTCCAGAGTTAGGGTATGATTTCTATCAGTGAATGAGGTTGTGAGGCGACATCATTCCTTACAGTGAATTTCCATACAAGTCCACAGTTGATAAACAAACTGCCTCTCCTCCAGGAAATAAATCTTTACCACTGAGCGAACAAGAACAGCTACAAAACTGCAGGTGTTCTCCAGTCCTGCTCCGTGGCTAATTGAGGATAATAATCCTAACTTCATTCACATAGAAAATTCACCACATTTGATCAGAAACAAAGTTCCGTCATTGAACCATTATAATTATGTTGTGGCACATGTCACAAATGCTTACGAGCAATTAAATCACTGTGCAAAAGACGCCAAATATTTGCATCTATTCTGCCTACAGGAATTAGGAATTAGTCGATGGGTCCCCAAGAGGGACTTGCTTTATAAAACAACGACCATGATTACGCGTGTCAGTAAATTACATCTGCCACTCAGATAGCCGGTGGCGCGATACAAACCAAGGCCAGACTCCTCAATCGAGTGACACAACATCGAAGCTGACAGTAAGGATAAAAAAAGAGCAACTAATGAAAACTCACAGAGACATCATCAGACACCGAAAAGAGGCTTGCATGCTGCACTGGATGTGGTGTTGATAAGCAAGTCTGTACACACAGACGGGCTCACATTTAATTAAATTCAGACTAATTTGTTGACACAGTAGGTTGACAGAAAAGATGAAACATAAGGCCCAATAACATAGCTTAGTGGGTTTGGATCAGAATACAAAATTATATTTTAGAACTACAATGGGACCTCGGTTCTCATCGTTAATTCGTTCCAGAAGGCTTGTCAAGAACCGAAAACAAACGAGTACCAAGATAATTTTTCCCATAAGGAATCATGTAAATTGAATTAATATTTTCCAGACCACCATAAAATCCACACTGTATAAGGCATGATATGAAGTAATGGAGTTGTTTTGTACAGGTGCTCTGGGGGACTCCTTTTGGTTGGCTGTAATCATCAACCTTTTTTAGGACCCATGGGGACTCATTGCACAAAGAATACTGTACTGTAGATGTAAAAATAAATAAAAACATGATAAACATAGCACAGATCTCCACTAGGAAAGAGCTATTGTGAATCTGAATGACTGAATCCCTCTGCACTGAATCGTGAATCGAGTTTCAGCTGGAACGAGTTGTGCAAGTTTAAGCAGGTGCGCCAACTACCAAGCAAACGACAACTGAGACAAATATTTCTAGTCAAAATGCGTTCAGAATCAATTCGACAAGCCCAAGGTGGTCAAGAACCGAGATACAACTGTATAAGAGAAAGGTCTGGGTTGAATGGACACAAAATGTAGCTGGTCAGCCAGGTCATCTGTTACATGCAGAGTAGGGAATGCAAGTCTCAGACTCCCCACTCAAGTTTCACTCGAGTCCCTATACTGATTTCAGACTTGCCCATTAGAGACTCAAGCCTCAACTTGGCCTCACATGTAAAACACTGGAGACTCGATTCAGGCTTGTGTGCCACAGACATGAGACTTGACTCAGACTCGTACGTTACAGACTGGAGACTCAAGTAAGACTTGAGGTATTAAGATGGGTTAAGACTCAACTACAGGCTTACACACCAGGAACTGAAGACTTGATTCAGACTCAGATTCCAGAGACTCTTGACTCGACTCAGCATCTCATACTAGGGACTCCAGAGCTGATTTGGTCTGGCATGATATTGACTCAAAACTTGATGCAGACTCGCACACTAGAGCCTCGCACCTCAAATCTCAAGAGTGAACTAGAACTCAAAACAGAGATTCAAGACTCAATTCTGATGTGTGAGCTAGAGACTCTACTTGATCTCATATGCCAGAGAATCAAGACTCGTCTCCAACTTGCACAGTTCTCCAGCATACGATATCAAGAGACTCAAGAGTCAAATAGGACCCACAAAATTCAAGACTCAATTTGGATGTGTGAGCTAGAGATTTGAGACTTGATTCAGACTTGCACTCTAGAGAGTCAAGACTTGATTCGATCTGGTATGCCAGAGAAAACTCGAGACTCGACTAAGACTCGCAACGTCGGAAACTCGAGACTCGACTAAGACTCGCAACGTCGGAAACTCGAGACTCGACTAAGTCTCGCACGTCGGAAACTCGAGACTCGACTAAGTCTCGCACGTCGGAAACTCGAGACTCGACTAAGACTCGCAACGTTAGGAACTCGAGACACGACTAAGACTCACACGTTGGAAACTCGAGACTCGACAGACTCAAATGTTGGAAACTCGAGACCCGACTAAGACTCGCAACGTTAGGAACTCGAGACACGACTAAGACTTGCACGTTAGAAACTCGAGACTCGAATAAGACTCACACGTTGGAAACTCGAGACTCGAATAAGACTCGTACATTGGAAACTCGAGACTCGAATAAGACTCACACGTTGGAAACTCGAGACTTGACTAAGACTTGCACGTTAGAAACTCGAGACCCGACTAAGACTCGCAACGTTAGGAACTCGAGACACGACTAAGACTTGCACGTTAGAAACTC
This sequence comes from Ancistrus triradiatus, assembly GCA_025084515.1. Classification (NCBI taxonomy): domain Eukaryota; kingdom Metazoa; phylum Chordata; class Actinopteri; order Siluriformes; family Loricariidae; genus Ancistrus; species Ancistrus triradiatus. The sequence continues at coordinate 202,651 of JAJAGP010000063.1, read as the reverse complement.
GAGACTCGAATAAGACTCACACGTTGGAAACTCGAGACTCGACTAAGACTCGCACGTTGGAAACTCGAGACTCGACAGACTCGAATGTTGGAAACTTGAGACCCGACTAAGACTCGCACGTTAGAAACTCGAGACTCAGACTCGCATGAAGCAACTCATGAAAGTGTCTGGTCTGATGTACAAAGTGAGTGTACGACCCTGTTTACATTTACATTTACAGCATTTAGCAGACGCCCTTATCCAGAGTGATTTTCAACTGATACAATTTTACAATCCAAGCAATTGTGGGTTAAGGGCCTTGCTCAGGGACCCAACAGTGGCAACTTGGCAGAGGTGGGATTTGAACCCTGGACCTTTTGGTCCATAGTCCAGTACCTTGTCCTTTGGTCCTTTCCCATGTGAATTGGAATTTGGACTTAATGGTTGGTAAAAAGTTTAACACAGCAATTACCCTGTTTGCGGTCATAGGAAGCGCTACTACGGTGCACAGAACAATCTGGACACAATAAATTCAGAACGTATCATGGCACATGGTAAAACGAAGTAAAGTGAAGATGACTCCTTTTACAGGAAATAGTCCAGTGACTATTATCCAGTAGATTCCTGATGTTATTTGGAGACAGTATCACAGTGTTTCTCTTCCTTACCATACCATATCTTCATCTGCATTGTGTACATATATCCAGTGATTCTGCCACACAAAAACAATGACACCATTCAACAGTTTTTGCTGTATTCTCATATTGTTGAGCATCAATAAAACACAAACTTGCCCTGTGTCATGGACAGAAAGAGGAAAATTTATAACAATGGATTCTAATAAATTTGTGAGTTTTAAGTGGCATTATGGATTGTTTTCTCAGCCTTCAGGACACTTTTCCTACTGTCACAGGTACACTTATGTAAAATACAGCTAACTAAGGTTTGGACGGTTCTCAGTATGTATAGGTAACTATGGCAACTAAACCATATCGTATGGTCTGCAGCACAAGCAGCAATCTGAAATCTTTAAAACTAAAATGTCACTGGAGACAAATACTATAATTTTAAGATGCATTACGAACATCTAAGAAAAGCCTTCAAATAACATATACATTCAAAAGCCCTTACATAACACAGGGGAAGTGGTAGCCTGGCGGTTAGGGTACTAGACTGTGGACCCGAGGGTCCAGGTTTCAAATCCCACCTCTGACAAGCTGCCACTGTTGGGTCCTTGAGCCCTTAACCCACAATTGCTTGGACTGTAATACTGTATCGATTGTAAGTCGCTCTGAATAAGGGCATCTGCTAAATGACATCAATGTAAATAATGCAGGGAACCTTTACCTCTGAACAAGTACATCCATGGATTTGGACAATTTGGGAGATATGCAAGTGCAGCCTTGATCACGCTACCCCAGACTATCCAGCCCCCCGACTCAAGGAACTCCAAAATTTGGAAGGCATAAAACCGAGATAGAAGGAGGAAGCAGGAGGATGGAACCCTAGAGAACAGTGCTGAACCCAAAAAGACAATGTACAATCCAAGAAGCAACCATCACCTCGCCAGAGTGACTCAGTTAGTACAGCACTGGTTTTCACCGAGTCTCCCTGGTTTTGTATCCTGCCTCTGGCAGGGTGAGGCCTGTCATCAGTTCTGCAGTGTGCAAGGTCTTTCCTCATTTAAGGGCAAGGCTACCCTTTTCCACCTCTCAGATATTTTTGGATCGTGTTGGTGTCTAGGGTACCGGCTCCCCACCAATCGATGATAGTCCAACTCCCTGTTGGTGGAATCCTTGGTCAGTGTTGAACTATAGTACCCTCTGTTCATTCATGTTTGTGTTCTGACTTTGTCTGGACCTTGCAAATTTCATAATTCCCTTTCAGTCAAAGGGGGGCTGGGTCAGTAGGCCACTGTAAGTAGACCAGGGGTTACAAAGTTAATAGCAAAGTATTCTGTTTTACCTCTGGACAGGCCATCAGTTCATCTCAGGGATTTGTAACTGCACCACCCTACATTCACATTGCAAGCCCAGCCCAGGGTTTGAACCCAGGTCTTCAAATGATGCTGTTTTCAGCAGCTGGCTTTTACCTTCAAGCCACAGGAGCTACAAAAATGTATAATTATATTAAGCATTAGTAGCACAAACGTTCACTCACAAAGGTTTTAGTGAACTTTGCTTTCCCTAGACCTCCTGCACTCCAACTGCATCACTGTTTTGAGGACCCCCTCAGCAACCACTTTTACATCATTGCTCTGCACTATTGGCTTACCAACTTGCGGACCGTGAACTGGAATCTGTTGGGAAAGGGTCTAAATATACAGGTACTATATCATGGCATGTGCAGGAGGACATGGAGAAAGAGAGGGAGGGATACCGAGCAAGACAAAGATGAAGCATTTTTTTTATTTTGTTAAGTTAATACACTGACAATCTGACGAAAACATAAAGTCAATATACCTAGTCATAAAAATAAACTTATAAACGAATTCCCAAATGAATAGCATAAATGAAAGTGCACTACTGAGCTGCAGCCATGAGAAGCAGGAATACATTCATACATACAAAATAGATAAACCTGACTTTATTGTCACAATAAAGAGATTTTGGAGACTTACAAGCCTCTACCATATAAAATGTTTCACTTATGATGAATGCATTGGTCCTTAAAACACTGAGGAGCAAAAAATTGTCTTATCTTTATTTACAATAAGGTTTTGGCCTACAAAACAATCTTTTGTATGAATTAAAACCAAGTGCTGATTAAGTAACTCATTAAACAAAACACATGGACTGTTCTTGCCCTTATACAGTGTTGTTGTCTTTAGAATTTTCTATATTTCTGTATAAATATGACCTAAAACATCATCAGATTTCAACACAAATCTTAAAACTAAATAAAGAGAACCCAGTTAAACAAAGGAGATAACAATGCTATACTTGGTCATTTATTTATAAAGGAAAATGATCCAATATTACATATTAGTGAGTGGAAAAAGTATGTGAACTTCTAGGATTAGCAGTTAATTTGAAGGTCAGGTGTTTTCAGTCAATGGGATGACCATCAGGTGTGAGTGGCCACCCTGCTTAATTTAAAGAACAGGGATCTATCAAAGTATGATCTTCACAACACGTTTGTGGAAATGTATCATGGCATGAACAAAGGAGATTTCTGAGCACCTCAGAAAAAGAGTTGCTGATGCTCATCAGGCTGGAAAAGGTTGCAAAACCATCTCTAAAGAGTTTGGACTACACCAAGGAGTTTTCCCCAGGAGTGGTCGACCAACAAAGATCACTCCAAGAGCAAGGCGTGTAATAGTTGGTGAGGTCACAAAGGACCCCAGGGTAACTTCTAAGCAACTGAAGGCCTCTCTCACATCGGCTAATGTTAATGTTCATGAGTCCACCATCAGAAGAACACTGAACAACAATGGTGTGCATGGCAGAGTTGCACAAAGAAAGCCACTGCTCTCCAGAAAGAACATTGCTGCTCGTCTGCAGTTTGCTAAAGATCATGTGGAAAAGCCAGAGAGCTATTGGAAGAATGTTTTGTGGACGGTTGGGACCAAAATATAACTTTTTGGTTTTAAAGAAAAGCGTTATGTTTGAAGAAAGGAAAACCTGTGAAACATGGTGGTGGTAGTATCATGGTTTTCGCCTGTTTTGCTGCATCTGGGCCAGGACGGCTTGCCATCATTGATGGAACAATGAATTCTGAATTATATCAGACAACTCTAAAGGAAAATATGTCAGGACATCTGTCCATGAACTGAATCTCAAGAGAAGGTGGGTCATGCAGCAAGACAACGACCCTAAGCACACAAGTCGTTCTACCAAAGAATGGTTAAAGAAGAATAAAGTTCATGTTTTGGAATGGCCAAGTCAAAGTCCTGACCTTAATCCAATTGAAATGTTGTGGAAGGACCTGAAGCGAGCAGCTAATGTGAGGAAACCCACCAACATCCCAGAGCTGAAGCTGTTCTGTACAGAGGAATGGGCTAAAATTCCTCCAAGCCGGTGTGCAGGACTGATCAACAGTTACAGGAAACGTTTAGTAGCAGTTATTGCTGCACAGGGAGGTCACACCAGATACTGAAAGCAAAGGTTCACATACTTTTGCCACTCACTAATATGTA
>JAJAGP010000063.1:140106-198434 GCA_025084515.1 Ancistrus triradiatus | reverse complement strand
AGAGGCCTTCAGTTGCTTAGAAGTTACCCTGGGGTCCTTTGTGACCTCGCCAACTATTACACGCCTTGCTCTTGGAGTGATCTTTGTTGGTCGACCACTCCTGGGGAGGGTAACAATGGTCTTGAATTTCCTCCATTTGTACACAATCTGTCTGCCTGTGGATTGGTGGAGTCCAAACTCTTTAGAGATGGTTTTGTAACCTTTTCCAGCCTGATGAGCTTCAACAACTCTTTTTCTGAGGTCCTCAGAAATCTCCTTTGTTCGTGCCATGATACACTTCCACAGACGTGTTGTGAAGAGCAGACTTTGATAGATCCCTGTTCTTTAAATAAAACAAGGTGCCCCCTCACACCTGATTGTCATCCCATTGATTGAAAACATCTGACTCTAATTTCATCTTCAAATTAACGGCTTATCCTAGAGGTTCACATACTTTTGTCACTCACTAATATGTAATATTGAATCATTTTCTTCAATAAATAAATGACCAAGTATAATATTTTTGTCTCATTTGTTTAACTTGATTCTCTTTATCTACTTCTATGAAAATCTGATTATGTTTTAGGTCATATTTATGCAGAAATATAGAAAATTCTAAAAAGTTCACACACTTTCAAGCATTACTGTACATAGGCATTATTGAGTTCCCCCTCTTGCAACTATAACAGCTTCCAGTCTTCTAAGAAGGCTTTCTACAAGGTTTTGGACTGTGTCTGTGAGAATTTTTTCTCATTCGCTCAGAAAAGCATTTTTGAGGTAAAACACTGATGTTGGGCTCTGTGAGGGCCAGTCAAGTTCTTCCACACAAACTTACCCAACCATGCCTTGCTTTGTACACTGGGGTATAGTCCTGCTGGAACAGAAAAGGGCCTTCCCTTAACTGTTCCCACAAAATTGGAAGCATACAACTGTCCAAAATGTATTCAAATGCTGAAGAATCACAAGTTCTCATCATCCAAACTAAGAGAACTAGGCCAACCCCTGAAAAAGAACCCCATAGCATTATTCGTCCTCCACCAAACTTTACAGTTGGCACAGTGCAGTCAGGTAGGAAACGTTCTTCTGGCATACTCCAAGCCCAGACTCATCCATTAGACTACAAGATAACACTGCACTGTGTTCCAGAGTCCAGTGGTGGCGTGTTTTACACCACTCTATCCATTGCTTTGCACTGTGCTAAGTGATATGAGGCTTGCATGCAGATGCTTGGCCATGGAAACCCATGCCTTGAAGCTTCTGGCGCAGTTTTTGTGCTGCTAATTCCAGAGGAGGGTTGGACTTCTGCAGTTACTGAGTCAGCAGAGCGTTGGCGACTTTTATGTACTATGTGCCTCAGCACTCAGTGACCCCGCTCTGAAACTTTACATGGTCTGACACTTTGTGGCCGAGTTGCTGTGGTTACTAAGCACTTCCACTTCTCGATAATACCACTCACAGTTGATGGCTGGATATCTAGGAACTGACTTGGTGGCATCCTATTACAGTACCTTGAGCTCTTTAGAATGACTGCATGGCTAGGCGATTGATTTTATACCCTTGAGACAACTGGACTGAATGAAACCTGAATTCAGTGATTAAGAGGAGTGTCCCAAAATGTTTGTCCACATAGTGTGGCTTATTTGGCATCAGTTTGATCTGGCAGACCAGAAGAGATTGGCAGAGCTATTACTCCAACAGATAAATAAATAAGCTGAATGGCACACTAAGACTTCACCAACAGAGCAAAGCTGTTAGGTCAAATGAAACACCGGCACAAATCCTCACTGAATTTAGACTGCCTTATTTACCATAGAAAGGAGCTCTAGCTCAGTTTCTTGTCTTGTTTGCCAGACACTACAATCAAACCTCCAACCAACACATTTTAAGAAAGATCAGCCACCCAAGTGGCCTTCTTGTTCATCCCTCAGCATGTATGCAGAGCGTGTCTGCTGCAGGGTTAAAGGGCTACTATGGCTTGTCTCTTCCAATCCCTGCTCCTCTACATTTGTGACTGGGCCGCTCAGTTACGTTAATGACCCGCATTATGGGAGGAATACTTTCAAAGCCGTCCACTCATGAGTGCACCGCACGAGCATAAATCAAAGGTGCCGTTTCTTGCTAGCCACTGGGTAATTGTGATGTGTTGTATGCTGTGCTGCGGAGGGGGAGGGGGATCCATCGGCAGGCCTGGAGGAGAGAGGGATGGTTGCCTTGGAAACCCCGGGCTCAGGAACAGCAAGAGGGATAAAGATCGGCGGAAAGACAGACAGAACGAATGACCAAAACTACAGCCATGGACCGGAAGACAACACCAAGGTGCTGGAGTGCACAATGCAAAATGCACATAGACACAGGGATCAAGAGTTATAGTGCTGCACTGTAGCATAAGGTCTCGTGCAAAATTGCATGATTTGTGGACTTTGAGTGACAAAACCACAAAAACAAACTTCAGTCCTGAAACCTTACAAAAACAATAGTAGGGTGAGAGGTGTAACCATACATTGTGATGGAAAAATAGGACCATGTGCAAGGTCGAGCTGGCCGATACATTGTCAAGTTGGATTAAACATTCTTGTTTATTATGCCATTTAATGCAATTGCATTTTTTGAACTCTAGAGGATGCAATTATACGTCATGCTCACAAACACATATCAGTGAGACTCTAATTTCTTTTAATTGCAGGAGACTAAAGTCTTTTGGATTCAATTTTATACAAGAAAAGAAAACTATTTTGAATTGCTATTCTTCAGATATAAAAAGGAATGCTTTCACTCGGTTATTTAAGTTTAAGCCACAGTAGTTCACAATTGTAAACCTCTGTTTCTAGTCATTTCTTTTCACTTTGTTTAAACAATTATACAATAACGTGCATTGTTTTGCATTGTTTACACTTTAATAATTTAAAAGGAATATCTTTTAGCGAATGAAAACTCAAGAATCATGAGAAAATCGAATCATGAAACAAGTCACGCAGCTTGATTCATACAATGTTATGCAAGTGCTCCGATTACCGAGCAAACTATGAGAACCGAGGCAAATATTTCACCTCAACCTGCATCAAGAACCAAATTCAATGAGTTCTGGGGTGGTTCAGAACCGAGGTACCACTGTACTGAGAAAACCACTTTAGTTTGGTGGTTCTTTAAACATGCATTTCGCAAAAACTACTGACTGACATTCCTAAAAATTACACTTTTAATTATTCCCTGATCACAAAGGAAACAAGCAATTATTGTTTGTGGGGTCACTCTCATTCTACAGATCAGAAAATGGATTAGTCCTTTAATGATAAATACACAAACTGCTGTTTAGCTTCTCTCTTTCGTTATTAATACATGGAGATCATCCCTTACCATCCGGGTCACGGCACCAGTTTTAAAAAAAAGTGGCATCTCAGGTTTAATCCAAAAAAACAAGAAACACCATTAGCACTGTGGATGTGGCTGAAAAGCAGCAACCAGTAACCAAAATGCAGCAATCATGTCTTGTTGCATTCTCTTTCAGAAGGTGCAAATGGAGGCACTAAAAATAACAGTAGGTAGAAATAAGCACGTGCAGGACTTAAACACAGCAACAGCGCTGCAAGATACTCTTACAAAAATGGGATTGTACAGGCCAGTGAATATTCTCTAAATTAATAACCATGTAACAAGAGCGGTTGCTCAAAATTAAATTCCTAAACCTCTCCATGGCTGACTGTATAGGTTCAAGAGCAAACAGCTGAAAATCAGAACAAATCACTTTGTGTTTATCTATGCAAATAGCTTTGTGATTCACTCACTGTGTAGACAGCAGCCAAACAACTGAATAAACATTCTAAATTTACAATCACCACCATGATGGTAATACAACTGACACTAAGGTACCGAAACTCAAACTCTAGGACCTCACATCAACAACACTTTGATTTACAGCACAAATTTGCACAATTCAGCAGATGAAGCTGACAACATTTACATTTACATTTACAGCATTTAGCAGACGCCCTTATCCAGAGCGACTTACAATTGGTACAGTCTTACAATCCAAGCAATTGTGGATTAAGGACCTTGCTCAAGAACCCAACAGTGGCAGCTTGGCAGAGGTGGGATTTGAACCCTCGACCTTTTGGTCCATAGTCCAGTACCTAACCGCTAGGCTACCACAAAAAAATCTCATGATTTTTCAACACTTTAAAAATCTAGTAGGATCTTTAGAACCTGGGTTCTCATTGTTAATTCGTTCCAGAAGACTTGTTGAGAACCAAGCAAATTTTTCCCATAAGGAATAATATAAATTGAATTAATCCCTTTTAGATCCTCAGAAAATCCACACTGTACAAGGCATTATATCCATTAATGGTGTTGTATTGTACAGGTGCTCCCTGATTTATGACGAGGATATGTTCTGACAAATCCATCATTAGTTATACGTAACATGAACTGGAGAGTTGGAGTGTTTGGTGTATGATAGCGGAGACGAGGCTGAAGTTGGCTTCTTATTCAGATTTTTTGGTCTACCATAAATGACTACAGTTACATTATGGCGCCTGAAGACGGAGATTCCGCCTCATGATATGTACGTTAATGTATAAAACAATTACATTCATTTACAGTTGGCAAAAATTAACATAACGCTTATTTTACAGTTAAATTACAGTGTTGTTATTTCTAAAGTGTTGAAAAATCTCATGTAATTTAGTGAGTAATGGATTGAAATTGAAAAGCAAAAGCAAAGCACTTACTCTACTGGTGAACTCAGGGCGCTAGCGTTGCTGCTAAACTAACTGCGGCATTCAATTCCTGTTTTGCTTTCAGTTGTCTCTTATAAACTAATCTTTTTAAGACCCATGGAGACTTGATTGCACTAAGAGTACAGTACTGTAGATGTAAAAATAAAGAAAATCACAATAAACATAGCGGACATCTTCTCTGAGCAAGGCTATTGTGAACCTGAGTCACTGAATCACCGTGATTCATGAATCGATAATCAAGTTTCGACTGAAACGAGTCACGCGGCTCAACTCATACAAGTTTAAGCAAGTGTGTGGAGTGCCAAGCAAACAACGAGAACCGAGACAAATTTTTCTAGTCAAAATGTGTAGAGAATTGAGTTCTGAGGTGGTCGAGAACCACTGTACATATATCAGTTCAGGGTTACTCACAGGGCACAGTGCGGAGGTAGAGGTTGTCCCGTATGATCTGCTGGAGCTCGTGGTCCACCGAGCCCTTCTGGAATCGTAGGTTAAGGTAATGCCGAAGATCTTTATCTACAACGCCTCCTGCAAAGAGAATAAAAACATCTCAGAAAGCTGGTTCATGTGACAAGACAGACTTTCTATTTTTCTCTGATCTGCATAATCATGCAACATCCATCAGGCTCTATTAATCATCTAACAATAACCATATATTATTAATTATATGGTGCCTGAAAATTTGTGATCCCCTTAGAATGTTCTATTTTTGGCACAAAATTACCTAAAACATCATCAGATTTTCACAAAACTCAAAAGAATTCTTCCACTGATTCACTGTTCCACAAGCCACCCTACCCAGATGAAGCACAACAGGCCCAAACAATGATACTACCACTACCATGTTTCACAGATTGGATAAGGTTCAAACATGACACTTCTCATGTAAAGCAACAAGATCTATTTTGGTCTCATTGGTCCACAAATTGTTTATCCAATAGCCTTCTAGCTTGTCCACATGATCTTTAGCAAAGTGCAGACGGAGATCAGTCCTTTGCAACTTTTCCATGCACATCAATGTTGTTCAGTGTTCTCCTGATGGTGGACTCATGAACACTGGCAAATGTTAACGTGAGAGAGGCCTTTAGTTGCTTACAAGTTACCCTGGGCTCCTTTGTGACCTCGCAGACTATTTCATGCTTTGCATTTGGAGTGATCTTTGTTGGCCGACCACTCACGATGGTCTTGAATTTCCTCCATTAGTGGAGCCTAAGCTCTTTAAATATAGTTTTGTAATATTTTTCAGACTGATGAGCATCAGCAACTCTTTTTCTAAACTCCTTAGACATCTCCTTTGTTCATGCCATGATACACGTCTACAAAAGTGTTGTGAGGAGCAGACTGTGATAGATCCCTGATCTTTAAATACAACAAGGCACCGACTTGCACCTGATTATTCCGCTGATTTAAATCATCTGACTCTAATTTCAACTTCAAATTATCTAGTAATCCAAAAAGTTCAAATACTGTTACCAGTCAATATTGTAATATTGGGAAATTGTCCTCAGTAAATAAATGACAAAACAATAATATTTCTACCTCATTAATTGGGTTTTCTTTATCTATGTCTAGGACGTGTGTGAAAATCTGATGTTTTAGGTCATATTTATGCAGACATATAGAAAATTTTAAAGGTTTCACAAACCTTCGACAACATTGTACTTAGGGTACTGTGCAAAACAGAGCACTTGTTTTTGCTTTCTTCTGCATAAGCGTGTCGGTTCAGAAAGACATCAATATTTCCACAGATTTCCAAATAAGATTTTTACAAATATGCACCCTATTATGTAACAGATCACTTTTCAGATATAATCTTAATTACTTTGCAGGAACACAGCCCAGACGATGATTAAACAAATATAACAAACAGGTTACACAGAAGAACTGTGGCAATTTTCTCCAACAAGCTCCAGTGCACCTGATACACAACTGATAGGCCTTGTTATACAGGTAAAGGGTGGATCTTCCAGATACTGACGTTATTCAGTTCTACACTGTTCTTTATAGCATATCTTTAGTAAATTAATATTTTTCCATTTTCTTTCATTTGACAGTTTCTTTACATAGGTTCCTTATTTGTTCTTAAATGCAGAGGCACAGACTCTTCCCTGTAAACCTTATAAGTGAAATCAGATTGAGTGGTATATTTCATTTATATTAACACAAATCTGCTCTTCTATCTTGTTAAAACTGGTTCCTCAGTTCTGTGATCTGAGATGTTTTCATTGAATTGGGAAGCAATCTAGATGCAGAATGAAGCAGAACAGTCAAGTCATTTAAATTTCAATAATTTTAAAATGCTCTGGAGAAGCACAATCTAAAAGTGCTCAGCAGAATCTAGAATAAAACAAATAACAATAAATGAGACAACAAATGAATTGATCGACGTAAATGAACATTTATTTAAGCTATAAATGTACTCTCTGTCTTTTTTATAAATAGAAAATAAAAGTTTTATTGCTATACAACATTTATTAGCAGATAACAGTATCACATTCTTTCTGGGGGGAAAAATGAAAATGTGCAGATAAGCAATGTTAAAAGTACATGGTAAGTTATAATGCTGGAAACAAAGTTTTCATCTTCTCATAAATGGCCCCATCCTCACTGAATCTCAGCATCTCTTTGTTTTTAATTACTCAGTAGTCCCAGTTTATGAGCTGCAAGTTCTAATACAGAAATCAAAGTTTCTCTGCATTCCCACCATTATTTTTAAATATCGGCCGATATAATAATATCGAGCTTAGAAGAATCAGGAATTCCTTAGCAATCCGAAAAAACAGAATCTAACAATGTTCAGCAGAATCAGGGAAGCAGAATCTGAAATTTCCCAGCAGAATTTGAGAAGCAGAACCTGAAATTGATTAGCAGAATCTGAATTTCTGAAGAGAATCAGAAAAACACAATCTGAAATTGCTCAGCAGGATCTGGAATTGCTTGGGAGGTTCTAAAATTGCTCAGCAGACCTGACATTGCTAAGAAGAATCTGGTTGGCAGAATCTTGAATTGCCCAGCAGAATCTGGAATTGCTTAGCAATCCGAAAAAAACAGAATCTAACAATGTTCAGCAGAATCAGGGAAGCAGAATCTGAAATGTCTCCCAGCAGAATTTGAGAAGCAGAACCTGAAATTGATTAGCAGAATCTGAATTTCTGAACAGAATCAGAAAAACACAATCTGAAATTGCTCAGCAGGATCTGGAATTGCTTGGGAGGTTCTAAAATTGCTCAGCAGACCTGATATTGCTAAGAAGAATCTGGTTAGCAGAATTTTGAATCGCCCAGCAGAATCTGGAATTGCTCAGCAGGATCTGGAATTGCTTGGGAGGTTCTAAAATTGCTCAGCAGACCTGACATTGCTAAGAAGAATCTGGTTGGCAGAATCTTGAATTGCCCAGCAGAATCTGGAATTGCTTAGCAATCCGAAAAAACAGAATCTAACAATGTTCAGCAGAATCAGGGAAGCAGAATCTGAAATGTCCCAGCAGAATTTGAGAAGCAGAACCTGAAATTGATTAGCAGAATCTGAATTTCTGAAGAGAATCAGAAAAACACAATCTGAAATTGCTCAGCAGAATCTGGAATTGCTCAGCAGAATCAGAGAAGCAGAATCTGGAATTGCTTAGCAATCCGAAAAAACAAACAAACATAGAATCTGACAATGCTTAGCATAAGCAGGGACACGGAATCTGAGATTTGCTCCACAGATCCTGAAATTGCTCAGCAAAATCAAGGAATCTTGATCTGAAATTGCTCCGCGAAATCTGAGAATCTGCTCAGGAATTTTATCGGAAACTCTAGACACCAAAACAGTTGGCACACAAAATGTGTATGCTATTATTTTAATAGCATACACATTTTGGACAATCAGAAAAATTACTACTTGTGACATCAGAAGATGAGCTCATACAACCTGCCGCATGAATCATGTAAATGGAGATCCCTGACCACGTCTAGCACAACAGATGCTCGATCTTCTCTCGCTCTGTTCATCATAACCTTGACCATTCAGCGCCACCAACGTGGCCAGCCATAAATGGATGAATACGACAGACGATCTCCTGCCAGTGCTCAGCGTGGCAGCGTCTAGTGTTGCCCGGTACATAATTGCACAGCTGACACACACATAACCCACACAGTCAACAAACATGCAGAGGAATAAAAGCTGGACCCGGAGTCCCTGACATCTTCAACAGATCCAGCCTCCCCCAATCAGCTTTGTGTTAAAAGCACTGCAGTGATGTCTTTGTGCCGATGCTGCACGAGCCACATACAAACAATTGGTGACACATCTGGGATACTGCTGGGGATTCGATTGTGCGCTGGTTTGACTTCGGAACATGGTGGTGAAAACAGCAAACCGCACAGCTGTTGCCACCTCAACGTGCCGTCATGCAAATCCAATACAAAGAAAATAGACACAGCCATGCAAATTTTCCTCAATGAAACCTACACATCCGTCATCCGCTGATCCTCATCCGTAACGAGACCCCCCTTACTTCCTCCCCCTCGTCCTCGATCCAGAACCCTTCACGTACCTCGTTCAAATCCAGCAATCAGTCCATTGCTGTTCCACTCACCAGTTCCCTCAACCAAAATCGTGTCAGTAGAAGAATGAGTCTAAAAACAATCCATTCGTTCACATATCTGTGAAAGCAGACGTGATGGAGTCCCCCTGCATCTAATTAAACCACAGCGGACGGGGGAGATGAGAGGGAGAAAGGGTGAGAGAGGGAGAGGGAGATGGAGAGTAACCGACAGTCAGGAGACAATAGTGGAAAAGAAAAAAAAAAACTCTCCCGGTGAGAACGGCTGGATTCTGATTGGTCTGAGCAATGGCACAGTCCTACAGCGCCCCCTGTCTGCTCTACGTATGTCTACATGTGAGTGCATGTATGTGTGCATCTGAGTGTATGATACAAATGCCTTTAGACACCACCCCAAAAAGGGCAGCCTCTTCACACCAGATGCTTTCTGTTAGTCGGCGCCGACTGAACTTTTTGACCTCCTGAAAACAGTCAAGTATAGGAAACTGTACAAAGCCTGGTACAGAATAATGATCCAGAGTGATTTTAAAAAAGATCAGAGCTTTAAAATAATCCTCAATTAAAAAAAAAAGATTTTGTATTGTGTGGAAGGGTTGAACAATGCTGATACACACAGAATCTTCTATATTTCTTCATAAATATGACCTAAAACATCTTCAGATTTTCACACAAGTCCTAAAAGTAGATAAAGACAACCCAGTTAAACAAATGAGACAAAAATATTATACTTGGTCATTTATTTATTGAGGAAAATGATCCAATATTACATATTAGTGAGTGGCAAAAGTATGTGAGCCTCTAGGATTAGCAGTTAATTTGAAGGTGAAATTAAAGTCAGGTGTCCTCAAACAATGGGATGACAATCAGGTGTGAGTGGGCACCCTGTTTTATTTAAAGATCAGAGATCTATCAAAGTCTGCTCTTCACAACACATGTTTGTGGAAGTGTATCATGGCACGAACAAAGGAGATTTCTGAGGACCTCAGAAAAAGAGTTGTTGATGCTCATCAGGCTGGAAAATAATACAAAACCATCTCTAAAGAGTTTGGACTCCACCAATCCACAGTCAGACAGATTGTGTACAAATGGAGGAAATTCAAGACCATTGTTACCCTCCCCAGGAGTGGTCGACCAACAAAGATCACTCCAAGAGCAAGGCGTGTAATAGTTGGCGAGGTCACAAAGGACCCCAGGGTAACTTCTAAGCAACTGAAGGCCTCTCTCACATTGGCTAATGTTAATGTTCATGAGTCCACCATCAGAAGGAACACTCAACAACAATGGTGTGCATGGCAGGGTTGAAAGGAGAAAGCCACTGCTTCTCCAAAAAGAACATTGCTGCTCGTCTGCAGTTTGTGCTAAAGATCACGTGGACCAGCCAGAAGGCTATTGGAAGAATGTTTTGTGGACGGATGAGAGACCAAAATAGAAACTTGGTTTAAAAGACAACAGCGTTATGTTTGGAGAAAGGAAAACACTGCATTCCAGCATAAGAACCTTATCTCATCTGTGAAACATGGTGGTAGTAGTATCATGGTTTCGGCCTGTTTTGCTGCATCTGGGCCAGGACGACTTGCCATCATTGATGGAACAATGAATTCTGAATATCAGAGAATTCTAAAGGAAAATGTCAGGACATCTGTCCATGAACTGAATCTCAAGAGAAGGTGGGTCATGCAGCAAGACAACGACCCTAAGCACACAAGCCGTTCTACCAAAGAATGGTTAAAGAAGAATAAAGTTCATGTTTTGCAATGGCCAAGTCAAAGTCCTGACCTTAATCCAATCGAAATGTTGTGGAAGGACCTGAAGTGAGCAGCTAATGTGAGGAAACCCACCAACATCCCAGAGTTGAAGCTGTTCTACACGGAGGAATGGGCTAAAACTGTGCAGGACTGATCAGTTACAGGAAATGTTTAGTTGCAGTTATTGCTGCACAGGGGGTCACACCAGATACTAAAAAACATTCTATAGTTTTTGTTAACTGCTTTAATATACTCTACAGAACTGTGTATTCTCTTTAATTTCTCATAGTCTATATATTATTACATTTGATTTATTATATTTTCTCTTTTTTCATTTTCATATTTAACTTCTGTGCATTTAAACTATTACTATAAACTTATTAATTGGGTAACTTTAATTCTTACATATAACATCTAGCCTGCCCAATTTAGAGACTCTCAAGGTTTCTTCCTTATCAAATTTAGGAAGTTTTTCCTTGCCACTGCCACCCCAGGCTTACTCAGTTAGGGCTTGGGGCCTAGATATTTGTAACTTTGAGACATTGCTCCACTCACAGCTGATGCTCACATTATTGGAGCAGGGTTCATAAATTTTGCCATCTGAACCTTCCAACTGGGAACCCTCCAAATTACACAGTATTTGTCTATTATTAAGTAAATCACTATAAATGTACTAGTGCAAATTGAGACTCACAAACTGATATTCCACTATTTCTACCCAATCAAAAGCTAGTTTACTAGCACATAACTAGCTGACTTGCAGTCTCAATTGAATAGATTGTGTGTCGGAATACTACAACATCGCTGGTTGGACACTAATTTGCACTATATAGAACACTGATGTTTGGAATTGAAAGGCTATGTAAACATTAATAGCTCTTCAGGATCTCCTGTGGCTTGGAGTTTAGAACCTAAAAAACACAGCGGTTCCTAAAGACCTGGGTTCAAACCCCAGACTGGGCTTACAACTTGAAAGTGGGGTGGCACGCAATGGACTGGTGCCCTGTCCAGGGTCCACCTCCACCCCAATGAATGAATGTAGGCTCCAGACCCTGCATTTAAAATGCAATTTTTTTTATATTTCTGTAGAAAAAATACTGTTCAAAACCATTTGTGAGTCATGTTTACATCTTTTAGCTCCAACCTTCAGAGCTGAGTCATATAATAAAGTTTGGTTTTGTACACAAACTGAGCCAATATTATATTGTCAAGACCTTTATGTAGTGCTAAAACAGGATTCCAGGGTCTGAATAATGAGTTTTAGTAAGCATCAGATTTTATAGTGTACTTTGTATAAAATATATGCATGATGGTCTGCTCTGCCAAAAAACATAAAGGTAAATTTTACCTCTTATTACCATTACATTAATCACTATGAATATCATGATGCAAACTGAAACTGAAGTCTCACTTGCCCGTGTTCCAGGCATTGGCGCCCTCCAATTAAATAACAGGGTTAAAGTGTATTATTATTATTATTATTATTATTATTATTATAGCAGAGTAAAATGACCTTATGGGTACTCTGAGTGAAGATTTCCATGACTTTCACTCTACACATCCCTTAATTTTGTAACATTACCAATTCACCGAATTGAACTGAAGATCTCATTCCTGGAGATCCACCCACCCTGCACAAGCCCTGATAATCAGATGCTAGTGCACGCATTAATGAAGTGGATCAGGTGTGGATCAGTGGTGGAATTGAACTTCGCAGGGCAGCAGACATGTTCCGGATAATCAGTGTACCACCAGAGGAAGGTCACCAAATCAAATGTTTGAGGGACTGTAATTATTATTACAAGTAATTATAGCTCTGTCTTATGCAGTGATCAGAGAATCTCACAATAAACTCGTGCTGAAAAATGTACACTACCAGCACCACTTACTTTTTCCTCCCTTCATGGTTGTTATCCTATGATTTTCTGGTCTCTTTAGAGTCTGGTTCAAGCAGCAGTACTCATACAGCAGTCTCTTTGATTTCAGAATGTGGCTTGTGAACTGGATTAATTATTCACTTATTTACTAAGATTTGGGATCAGTAAGTAATTTTCATGTTAATCGTCCAAACATCGAAGGCCAGAGTGTTCGTACAAGGACAGTCATGCTGTTTTCAGACTTGAAAGGGAAGAAGAACCTCTTCAAAGCTAATGGAGGCGATAACATTCTGTAGCTCAGTTTAAGCCGCCCAATTTACTGAGCTATTACACAACCAATCATGCTAACTTCCCTGACAATTTCTCAGTCTGTAGCCAACTTAGAAAGTGAACAAAACAGCACCGTTCGATAGACCTCATTTCATCCAAAAACAAAATAAAATGCAGAGCAGTCTGCAGCAGGGACTATGGTGGCCTATTGGTTAAGGTACTGGACTATAGACCAGAAGCTCTGGTGTTTAAGTCCAACCTCGGCACATTTCCTGGAGCAGATAAAAGCCCAATGGTCACTCCCTTGAAGAAACTCTGAAACTCAGACAGATGGATACCTCTCCATGAGGCAGACCACAGATACAGACAGACACAACCTAAACAGAATCACACACCCTGGAAGCCAGGACCCAAAACTGAGAGCCCTTACTGGGAACACACACCAGCACGCTTAACCAGACGTATCATAGGAACCAGAGAACCTCCATAATTAACAATCCTGAGCCTGCGTGGTTCGTGTCTCAGATTACTTTTACATTTACAGCATTTAGCAGACGCCCTTATCCAGAGCGACTTACAGTTGATACAGTCTTACAATCCAAGCAATTGTGGGTTAAGGGCCTTGCTCAAGGACCCAACAGTGACAGCTTGGCAGAGGTGGTATTTGAACCCTGGACCTTTTGGTCCATAGTCCAGTAGCTTAACCACTAGGCTATCACAGTCCCCGCTAGGCTACCACTTTTCTGATTCCGTGTTGCTGGGTCTCTTTCCTGTTCTGTCTGTATGCGTTCCATCTCGCCAGAAGACTAACATATGTCCGAATCTGTCTTTTACACCCTTTGACTCCACAGTAGAGATGCACCAATTTTCTTGGCCGATTCCTATTTTCTTCCTGCCTAAGAATTACAAATGACAGCATACAGAAACAATTAACAGGAGCTGTTGGCTTGTATCTGGATTAATTCTCTCACTAGCAAATATCAATCACTGCAAACTCAAATTTGTACTTTTTTACAACCTTGATAAGAGCCTTTTACCAGTTACTGCAAGGGTACAAGTACAAGCAAATACTCTGTGTACACCAACCAAGACGGAAAGTCATACATACTGTAAAAGCCACTGAATGCACTAAAAACACACTCTTACACTAAATCCTGGGTACAACTCAACTAAAACATGCACTACGAGCTTTTCTTAACTAATAAAAGGACATAGACACATAAAGCAGATCACAGACAAGAACCCAAAACGTTGGAACCGGGATACAAACACCAAGCGGCTGAGCATTAAGTTTAAAGCTCCTTACACACATGAACTGAATTCTGAATTAAAGTTAATTAAAGTACTGTGCTGTTTGTGCGTGGTTGTGTATGTGCTGCTGTCGGCATCACGAGTGTCAGATAAATGTGACCAGAACAAAATCGGGTTATCTGATAACCGGTCACAGCCGATCACGCTGAAAACTTGGCCAGCTCCGATCACCGTCCGATCGATCGTGCATCTCTACTACATTGGTTAAAACCCCAGATTAATCATGTAGTGTATAGACACAGAAATGTGACACTGTATCCACCGCTTTTGATTTTGTTGCAAAAATTGACTTTCGAAAGATCTGGTAATAATTCGATCCTTCCATTCCAGGGAAGCCACACAGAAGCTTGTCTAGTCTCTTGTCAGAACTAGATTACTGCAATGCTCTGCTGGCCGGTCTTCCCATGCGTACAATCAGAGCCCTGCAACTGATTCAGAATGCAGCAGCACGTTTTCTAATGTCACCCCACCGTGACAGTAATGTTTTCACTGGCTCCCTGCAGCTGCCTGTATCAGATTCAAAACCCTGATGCTCGCCTACATGCGTACTGGCACCCCAGGTGGTGGAATGAACTTCCACTGGATGTCCGAACGCCCGAGTCACTTGCTGTCTTCAAACGCCAACTAAAGACTCACCTCTTTACTCAGCACTTAAGCGAAGGCTGAAACTGCACTAACATACTTAATAAAATACAACAAACTTTAACTGTTTGTGCCTTTACCCAGCAGGATCTAGTTGGATTATGTTCTTGGGTTATGAGAATATGCCTGCTAAGAAGAACACAAACCGCATCTGTAACTCGCTATGGATAAGGTCTGCTAAATGCTGTAAATGTAAGTGTAACAATGCTGTTAATGTGTGTTAGAACTCACCTCAACATAAGCATTGTGTTTGTCCCTCTGCGGTGCATCTGACCTCATCTGACCTACTAGTGCTCAAAAAGTACATAGGCTACTTTTAGTCTGTACTCATATTATCGATTTAAATTCATAACACGTTCTTCTGTGCAAAAGAATGTTCACTCTGGCCATAGAAGTGTGCTGCCTTCCAGCGAAATGCAGCTGAGGAAGATTGCAAAGGCATTCGATGGCCTACAGCACTCCTTCGGTGGGGGTCGTGCAAGCAGCAGGAGATGCTGAATAGTATGGTGAAGTAGTCATGCCATTTGGAAACAGACGTTGCCAAATTCATGTAAGCCATGCAAATTTCACTTAGAAGACTCAACATCGTGTTGTACCTGCTTCTGTCGCATATAGGCTCAGTAAGACATGGACTTCACCGTCGGTCTATTTGTGTGTGTTTTTATTTTTTTTTTTAGCATGAAGATCTGTTGTTCATACGACCACCAGTGTACAAGTACAGTGGTACCTCGGTTCCAGACCACCTTGGAACTCGTCCAATTCGGTTCTCGGTGCATTTCGACTAGGAAATGTTGTCTCGATTCTCATCATTTGCTCGGTACTCAGCACACTTGCTTAAACTTGTATGAGTGACTAATTTCTGCCGATACTCGATTCATGATTCATGAGTCACGATTCAGTACACAGTGATTCTGATTCACAATAGTCCTTGCTCAGAGAAAATCTTTGCTGTGTTTACTGTTTCTTTTCTTTATTTTTACATCAAAAGTACTGTATTCTTAATGCAAACAAGTCTCCATGGGTTTTAAAAGGTTAGTTTATAAGAGCCAACCGAAAGCAAAACAGGACTTGAATGCTCCAGAAAACAGGCTGCAGGTAGCTTAGCAGCTATGCTAGTGCCCCGAATTCACCAATAGAGTAAGTGTTTTGCTTTTCCTTTTCACTTTCAATCCATTACTCACTAAATTACATGAGTTTTTCAACACTTTTTTATAAAATAAGCTTTGTTTTAATGATTTTGGCCAACTGTAGGTTAATGTAAGTGTTTTAAACAGTAACTTACTTATCATTACCTATAGGCTCCGCTTTGATACAGCTCCACCAAACACTCGTTATACTACTCTGTTCATGATACATTTAACTCCATGTATATACAGTATAACTCCATGAATGCATATAATGCCTTATACAGTGTGGATTTTCTGGGGGTCTGGAACGGATTAACTCAATTTACATTCTTCCTTATGGGAAAAATGGGCTCGGTTCTCGTCGCTTTCGGTTCTTGAAAAGCCTTCTGGTACAAATTAACAACTAGAACCGAGGTACCACTGTTTACTTAAACATGGCGGTTGAGCTCAGCATAGCTGTTTGCATCCGGACCAATCTCTACACACTTGCATCACTACGTCTGGACCAATCACAGCACACTTACACCACCCAGGGTTCCTATGCGCCGAGACTCTACCTTGAAGTAGGGTGTGAACGCACGAGAAACGGGGCCCAGTTCTAAGAACCACAAAACAGTTCCTGCTCCTTTTTAGATAACTGAGATGTAATGAAATTCACATATTTCTGTAAAGAACTTCTGTAAAATGACTTGCCCTCGAACCCACATCATGTCTCTGTCCCACATAAGCATATATTTATATTGAAACCCCTAGCCAGGGTGACTCCATTGCTCTGGCCCTGCTCTACAATGTAAATGATGCTTTCTTTCAGAGAAGCTTGGAGCCACCTAGCCCAAATCTAAGAGACTCAGAACAGTTTGGCTGGTTTCCACATTTAAGATGCATTATTCTCACGCTAAACGCTGTCCAAAAACCTGCAGCACATTCTGCAGCACCAACACCACATAGTACAGATCTGGCTCGGTGACCTTGGCACATGAAATAAAATTCAAGGCCCCGTGCCAATAAAATTGCACTAGACGGGCATTCTGTTTCCCAAAAGCTCCAGCACAAAGATCAGTGTAAGGTGGCAGAGAGCGTTGCTTTGAAGCGCCAAAATTAGCATAACACTACAGAGCTTTCTGGGAGAGCGAGGCCAGATTAGAAAGCCTCTGATGGCTCACAAGCGTCCGCTAGATGATGAGGCACCACGCTGGTTGCTTAAATCTCCTTAGCCGTTTTAAAGCAAAAGCTTTACTTATAGTATATATCAGGAAACGATTGTGCTGGCATGCTGTAAAAATAGGAAACACTAAAAAAAAGAACGTTTCAATATCAGGCATAAGCATGGACTGTAGCGGATTGATCTCCAGCGTGTCATTCGTCAACAGTGATTGGCACAGTGAACAACAGGGCCAGAACACAAGCAGTCAGAAAAATAAGCATCAAAAATCTTGACTTTCTCTCACACTCTCTCTCTCACGCAAACACACACCATTCCTCTGGGCTGTCACATCCCAGCTGCCAGTTCTGAGCACTGATGACAGATGCTGGCTGATTAGCAGATCAATACCCAGACTTAAAAGACCATGCACACACGAAAGACAATGAACAGTCCTGAATTCGCTGCATGTCATCACACACAAACGCACAAACACACACGCACTAACACACACACATAGATTATAGGTCCTTTGTTGAATAAGACAGTGTAGACATGAAAATTCAGACATTCAGACAGGAGACGCAGGTTTTTCGGATGTCTTGTGGTACAGCTCTGGGACTCAGTCTCCACATGTGAGCGTAGTTCACTTGTGCACGTAACAGTCGGCTGATCTCCTAACCAGCCTTCTCTCCCTCAGATATAGCCTCCTATGTGTATGATGGCCAACCCAACTGGAAGGCACCACTGAGACTCTGTGTGGTGCACTGCTGTCTTAAACAATACTGTTATCAAAAATGGAACTGAAATACCACTGTTATCAAAAACGGAACTGAAGTAATACTGTTATCAAAAATGGAATTGAAATACTACTGTTATCGAAAATGAAATTGAAATACTACTGTTATCAAAAATGGAACTGAAATACTAACGTTATTAAAAAACGGAGCTGAAATACTACTGTTATCACAAATGAAATTTGAATACTACTGTTATCAAAAACGCAATTGAAATACTATTATCAAAAATATAATTGAAATGCTACTGTTATCAAAAAATGTAATTGAAATACCACTGTTATCAAAACAGAACTGAAATACTATTGTTATCAAAAATGAAATTTAAATACTACTGTTATCAAAACCAAACTGAAATACTATTGCTATCAAAAACACAACTGAAATATTACTGTTATCAAAAACGAAATTGAAATACTAATGTTATCAAAAATGCAACTGAAATACTACTGTTATCAAAAATGGAATTGAAATACTACTGTTATCAAAAATGGAATTGAAATACTACTGTTATCAAAAATGCAACTGAAATACTACTGTTATCAAAAATGGAATTGAAATACTACTGTTATAAAAAATGGAATTGAAATACTACTGTTATCAAAAATGGAATTGAAATACTATTGTTATCAAAAATGGAATTGAAATACTATTGTTATCAAAAATGGAACTGAAATACCACTGTTATCAAAAACGCAATTGAAATACCACTGTTATCAAAAATGGAACTGAAATACTACTGTTATCAAAAATGGAATTGAAATACTACTGTTATCAAAAATGGAATTGAAATACTACTGTTATAAAAAATGGAATTGAAATACTACTGTTATCAAAAATGGAATTGAAATACTATTGTTATCAAAAATGGAACTGAAATACCACTGTTATCAAAAAACGCAATTGAAATACCACCGTTATCAAAAATGGAACTGAAATACTACTGTTATCAAAAATGGAATTGAAATACTACTGTTATCAAAAACGCAATTGAAATACTATTATCAAAAATGGAATTGAAATACTACTGTTATCAAAAATGGAATTGAAATACCACTGCTATCAAAAACGCAATTGAAATACCACTGTTATCAAAAACGGAACTGAAGTAATACTGTTATCAAAAATGGAATTGAAATACTACTGTTATC
Organism: Ancistrus triradiatus; assembly: GCA_025084515.1. NCBI lineage: Eukaryota > Metazoa > Chordata > Actinopteri > Siluriformes > Loricariidae > Ancistrus > Ancistrus triradiatus. Next base: position 179,115 of record JAJAGP010000063.1, on the reverse strand, counting down.
AAAAACGAAACTGAAATACTACCGTTATCAAAAATGGAATTGAAATACCACTGTTATCACAAATGAAATTTAAATACTACTGTTATCAAAAACGCAATTGATATACTATTATCAAAAATATAATTGAAATGCTACTGTTATCAAAAAATGGAACTGAAATACTACTGTTATCAAAAACACAATTGAAATACCACTGTTATCAAAACCGAACTGAAATACAATTGCTATCAAAAACACAACTGAAATACTACTGTTATCAAAAACGAAATTGAAATACTACTGTTATCAAAAATGCAACTGAAATACTACTGTTATCAAAAATGGAATTGAAATACTATTGTTATCAAAAATGGAACTGAAATACTACTGTTATCAAAAATGGAATTGAAATACTATTGTTATCAAAAATGGAACTGAAATACTACTGTTATCAAAAATGAAATTTAAATACTACTGTTATCAAAAACGCAATTGAAATACTATTATCAAAAATGGAATTGAAATACTACTGTTATCAAAAATGGAATTGAAATTCCACTGCTATCAAAAACGCAGCTGAAATACTACTGTTATCAAAAACGAAATTGAAATACTACTGTTATCAAAAACGAAATTGAAATACTACTGGTATCAAAAAACGAATGAAAAAATGAAATACTACACAGGGTATACTGCACAGGGTGCAAGGCAGAAACAACTCTATACAAGGTGCAATCCATCATAGAGCACACACACTCACACTCTTATTCACACACTAGGGGCACTTTAGAAACACCAATGAACCTAACACGCATGGCTTTGGAATGTGGGGGAAACCAGAGCACCCAGAGTAAACCCATGCGGACAACATGCAAACTCCAGACAGGCGGAGTCCGAGGTCAGGATCAAACTAGGGACGCTCGAGCTATGAGGCGACCATGCTAACCGCTACGCCTCCCCGCATTGTAAAACAAATAACATTTAAACATGGTAACACTAAAATGAGGGTATATGAAATATTAATTCATGCAGTATTTCATGAGTAATCATTAATTCATACACGTAATACATCATGCATATGCATTAACTGAGCATGTCTCATGCGATATATAAATTCATGCAGTAATTAAGGTAGAACATGAATGTTAAGCATTACTAACACATTACTCCTTCATGAGTTCATGTGTGGCCCTCAAAGTATTACCTTAAATATCAAAGAAAAAATGTTGTATGGCAGCATTTTGACTCTTTACTGTCTGTGAAGAGTTTGGCATATGGGTTTCCTGTAGGTACTCAGAAGCATGTCTTGGTTAGCTGCTCTGACCGGCCACCGTGGTTAATTGAGTTATGAGGTGACAGAGCTAACAACTGCACCACCATGCCACCTGTAGGTGACTTATAGGCACAAGGGAAAGACAGTGATGGCTTACAGGTTAAGGTACTGAAAACCCCACCTCTGCCAAGCTGCCACTGTTGGGTCCTTAAGCCACATTTGGACTGTAAGGCTGTATCACTTGTAAGTCACTCTGGATAAGTATGTCTGCTGAATGACTAAATGTAAATACAGTGGTACCTCGGTTCTCGACCACCTCAGAACTCTTCGAATTTGGTTCTCGACCCATTTTGACTAGAAAAAGTAGTCTTGGTTCTCATCATTTGCTCGGTACTCAGCGCACTTACTTGAGTCCTACAGTCCAAGCAATTGTTGGTTAAGGGCCTTGCTCAGGGACCCAACATCCGCATCTAGGCAGATGTGGGATTTGAACCCTGGACCTTCTAGTCCATAGTCCAGTACCTTAACCACAGTCCACAGTCCAGAGCTGTAACCTTTCATGTGTCTCTGAAATGTCACCGATGCTGATAGTGACACCAAACAAACCAAATATTCAAACATCAGATTTTTCAAGACTTTATTATAAAATAAACTATTATGTTTTTTAAATATTTGTTAATTTTTTTAGTTTTGTGTGTTTTAAAAATTAATTTACTTACCATTACTTATCATAGTATCCTTTCCATATCTCCGCTATGATAGACGCTTTACCAAACACTCATTAAACTCCTCAGTTTATGTTAACTTATGATGGATTTGTCTGAATATATCCCCATCATAAATGAGGCAGCACCTGTACAACACAACTCCTTATATAGTGTGGATTTTCTGGGGGTCTGGAACTCAATTTACATTATCCCTTATGGGATATATTTGCTCAGCACTTATCGTTTTCGGTTCTCGACAAGCCTTCTGGAACGAACTAACGATGAAAACCTGAGGTATCACTGTACCACTGGGTGTGAATATGACTGAGTGAATGTGTGATGATTGTATTCCTAAGTGAAATCCTGCCTAGTGTTTCCAAGAGAGGCTTTGGACCAACCCTAATCCACAAAATTGTTATTGAAGATGGGGGAAGCTTTATATTGCTAACTGTTCAAATAATGAAGGTTTAATATGTTTACAGCAAGCAGAAGTAACCATAATGCAACTGTTCCAGCACAGTCACCTATACTTCATTTGTAGTCAGTACATTTGCAAGGACATTCATGGCATCTGTTCGAAAAAGTCCTGGCGTGGGTTGCTTTAGGAGTCACTGCGTATCAGAAAGAGTGAAGAAAATAACAGAAACATTGAAAAGCTGTTTAAGGTGTACTTAAGGAAGATTTCAAACCTGGAGAGTTTACTAGGTGTATCAGCTATAACAGAACTCTATTGTGTGAAATGCAGTCTACAGTATTGGGTACCCAAACTGCAGGTGTTGAAGTCAATTTTTAAGGTTAGCAGTCTCCAAAATCATGGTGGTATATTTTCAAATATGGGAAACAGCTTGAGGAATATCTGGACAGAGCTTTGGTAGATGACAGCTCACAGCTGTATTAGCTTCTACATCTTGCTCACCACTGACAGAAATGATCGAAGGCTGCATCCTACCGACTGAAGCATGATGTCATGGTACATTTAGGCCTGTCACAACTATGAAATTTAACTGACAAATAATGTGCTTAAAAATAATTGCGGCCAACAGTTTAATTGTCTTTCTGTGTAAATGTCTGGCAGCATATCAATTTTAAAATATTCTTAGACATATAAAGTGTACACAGTACTGTGCAAAGTCTTAGGTCACCAATAGATTTGTTGTTTTAGCAATGGTATAATGATCATATAACATATTGTCGACCACTGGACCCAAAATTTCAAATATGGATTCATCACTCTATAATCCTCGTTTCCACTGATCCTCATTACCATAATCACTGTGGTCATAAAGGGATGAACATGGTCAGCAACAATACTCAGGTTGGCTGCGGCATTTAAACAATGCTCAACTGGTAATAAAGAGCCCAAAATGTGCCAAGAAAATATTCCCACACCATTACACCACCTCCACCAGCCTGTTCTGTTGATACAAAGCAGGAGGGATCCATGCTGACCCTACCATCCGTATGTCGCAGAAGAACTCAAGACTCATCCGACCAGGCAACGTTTTTCCAATCTTCTATCATCCAGTTTTGGTGAGCCCATGCGAAGAGTAGCCTGTCCTTAGCTGACAGGAGTAGCACCCAGTGTGGTCTTCTGCTGCTGTAGTACATCTGCTTCAAGCTTTGTTGTGTTGTGCATTCAGAGATGCTCTTCTGCATACCTCAATTGTAACAAGTGGTTATTTGGGTTACTGTTGCCTTTCTAACAGCTCGAATCAATCTGGCCATTCTCCTCTGACCTCTGGCATCAACAAGGCATTTTCGCCCAGAGAACTGCCCTCACTGGATATTTTCTCTTTTTCTGACCGTTCTCTGTAAACTCTAGATGTGTGTGAAAATCCCAGCAGATCAGCAGTTTCTGAAATACTAATATCATATACAGTAGTGCAAGTTTGTGAATCCTGTAGAAGTTTCTGTATTTCTGCATAAATATGACCTAAAACATCATCAGATTTTCACACAAGTCCTAAAAGTAGATAAAGAGAACCCAGTTAAACAAATGAGACAAAAATATTATACTTGGTTATTTATTTATTGAGAAAAAGATCCACTATTACATATTAATGAGTGGCAAAAGTATGTGAACCTTTGCTTTCAGTATCTGGTGTGACCCCCTGTGCAGCAATAACTGCAACTAAACGTTTTTCCTGTAACTGTTGATCAGTCCTGCACACCGGCTTGGAGGAATTTTTAGCCCATTCCTCCGTTACAGAACAGCTTCAGCTCTGGGATGTTGGTGGGTTTCCTCACATTAACTGCTCGCTTCAGGTCCTTCCACAACATTTCGATTGGATTAAGGTCAGGACTTTGACTTGGCCATTCCAAAACATTAAACTTTATTCTTCTGTAACCCATTCTTTGGTAGAACGACTTGTGTGTGCTTAGGGTCGTTGTCTTGCTGCATATGACCCACCTTCTCTTGAGATTCAGTTTCATGGACAGATGTCCTGACATTTTTCCTTTAGAATTCTCTGATATAATTCAGAATTCATTGTTCCATCAATGATGGCAAGCCGTCCTGACCCAGATGCAGCAAAACAGGCCCAAAACCATGATACTACCACCACCATTTTTCACAGATGGGATAAGGTTCTTAGTCTGGAATGCAGTGTTTTTCCTTTCTCCAAACATAACGCTTTACTTTTAAACCAAAAAGTTCTATTTTGGTTTCATTTGTCCACAAAACATTTTTCCAATAGCCTTCTGGCTTGTCCACGTGATCTTTAGCAAACTGCAGACGAGCAGCAATGTTCTTTTTGGAGAGCAGTGGCTTTTCTCCTTCCAACCCTGCCATGCAACACCAATCACTTCTGATGATGGACTCATGAACATTAACATTAGCCAATGTGAGAGAGGCCTTCAGTTGCTTAGAAGTTACCCTGAGGTTCTTTGTGACCTCGCCAACTATTACACGCCTTGCTCTTGGAGTGATCTTTGTTGGTCGACCACTCCTGGGGAGGGTAACAATGGTCTTGAATTTCATCCATTTGTACAAAATCTGTTTGACTGGGGATTGGTGGAGTCCAAACTCTTTAGAGATGGTTTTGTAACATTTTCCAGCCTGATGAGCATCGACAACTCTTTTTCTGAGGTTCTCAGAAATCTCCTTTGTTCATGCCATGATACACTTCCACAAACGTGTGTAGAAAGAGCAGACTTTGATAGATCCCTGTTCTTTAAATAAAACAGGGTGCCCACTCACACCTGATTGTCATCTCATTGATTGAAAACAGCTGACTTTAATTTCACCTTCAAATTAACTGCTAATCCTAGAGGTTCACATACTTTTGCCATTTTCCTCAAGAACCCAAAATGTACCAAGTATAAAATTGTGTCTCATTTGTTTAACTGGGTTCTCTTGATCTACTTTTAGGACTTGTGTGAAAACCTGATGATGTTTTAGGTCATATTTATGCAGAAATATAGAAAATTCTAAAGGATTCACAAGCACCACTGTAATAGTATATAATACTAATATTTCCAGCCCGTTTAGCACCAATAACCACGCTACGTTCAAAGTCACTTAAATCACCTTTCTTCCCCATTCTGATGGTCGGTTTGAACTTCAGTTGGTCGCCTTGGCCATGTCCACATGACTAAATGCACTTTACTGCAATGTGATTGGCTGGTTAGATATTTGCAGTTGAACTGGTCTACCTAAGTGGTCCATGAGTGTAGATGTACGTATATGATTTGGGTATCGTGAGAGAAGCAATTCTGAATGAAGCTGATAGTAAAGCATCTTGGAAAACTGATATTACATGGCATATGAGAAACAGCTCATCGAGAGTTAAAGTGCTAGTCCTCAAGGACTTGTAAGTGAATAGTACAATTTGTAATAGACCGCCAAAATAAAACTCCAAACCATGTTAACAAGGCATTTCATGAATGTTTATTAGTGAATGTCTGAGGTTCTGCTATCAGTCGCCCTGTAAAACAACAATATACCTGGAACATCCGTAACAGGCTGCAATGTAGCACCTTATTGATTTTGCTGAATGACAGAGAGGTTAATAGCACATTCCACAGCATTCTCACTGCACGTTTTCGACAGCATAATCATGGCTGACACTCCTGCCCTTGCAAAAGACAAGCGAACAAGAAAGCACATTATTGATCCGGCGAAAGATTTTCTTACTGCCGAAACGGTCTTGAGGGAAAGCTTCACGTCAGGACGTGGGGGGGGAGAAAATCAAACGTGGTGCCATCAAATCAATAGACCCATCTCTGCTGTCCACTTCTACAACAGGTCAAGCTATGCATCTGATTAAGAGGTTGCGCACACAGTCCAGGAGCCCGACGTGGATGCATAAACACACACACACAAATACACAGGGTTTCCCTCTCTACTTCTATACACATGTTCCCCTTCCTCATGAGATTATCAGAAATTGCTTCCCTGTTCTAAGCTACACTGCTCCATTCGTAGTGTAGGCCAGTTTTGTAACTCCAGTGTGTTCCATATCAGGTCAAACGTATTAGCGTTGCAGTTTTTACAAGAGGACGTTGTCTCTAAGCAGCATTGCAGGCAGCTACATCCCCAGTGAGCAAGCATAAGTTCACAGTAGAAAAGAAAAACTGTCTAAATGTGATGAGTCAGAAACCTTGGGAGGACAAAGACTCAAAAAGGACACATCCTCTTTGATGGTGCACGTAGAGGTATGCGCCGTTTAACAACCGCATTACGTTCTGTGAAACAGTTTACACACTGACCAGACATTACTATAAGCACAGTCTTTTTTATGCTAATATAACGTAAATATAAAGGGTATGTTGACAAGAAAAAGTGAAAAAGTGTTTGCCCCCTTCATGATTTCCTATTTTTTTGCATGTTTGTCACACTTAAGTATTTCAAAACATCAAACCAATTTAAATATTAGTCAAAGACAACATAAGTAAACATAAAATGCAGTTTTTAATTGAAGGTGTTTATTATTAAGAAAGAAAAAATCCAATCCTGCATGGCCCTGCGTGAAAAAGTGATTGCCCCCTAAACCTAATAACTGGTTGGGCCGCCCTTAGCAGCAACAACTGCAACCAAGCGTTTGCCATAACTTGCAATGAGTCTTTTACAGCGTTGTGGAGGAATTTTGGCCACTCATCTTTGCAGAATTGTTGTAATTCAGCCACATTGGAGGGTTTTCGAGCATGAACGCCCTTTTTAAGCTCATGGTAGCCTAGCGGGTAAGGTACTGGACTCTGGATCAGAAGGTCCAGGGTTCAAATCCCACCTCTGCTGCTGCCACTGTTGGGTCCTTGAGCAAGACTCTTAACCTACAATTGCTTGGATTGTAAGACTGTATCAATTGTAAGTCGCTCTGGACAAGGGTGTCTGCTAAATGCTGTAAATGTAAATGTAAATGTAATGCCACAGCATCTCAATAGGATTCAGGTCAGGACTTTGACTAGGCCACTCCAAAGTCTTCATTTTGTTTTTCTTCAACCATTCAGAGCTGGACTTGCTGGTGTGTTTTGGATCATTGTCCTGTTGGTCGGCCGGCCACTCCTGGGAAGGTTCACCACTGTTCCATGTCTTCACCATTTGTGGATAATGGCTCTCACTGTGGTTCGCTGGAGTCCCAAAGCTTTAGAAATGGCTTTATAACCCTTTCCAGACTGATAGACCTCAATTGCTTTCTTTCTCAATTGTTCCCGAATTTTTTGGATCTCGTCATGACTTTTAAGAATCTTTTGGTGTACTTCACTTTCATGGGAAGGTCCTATTTAAGTGATGTTACTTAACTTTTGCACACGGGGCCATGTAGGTTTCAGGTTTTTTGCCTCCCTTAATAATAAACAACTTCATTTAAAAACTGTATTTTGTGTTTACTTGTATTGTCTTTGACTAATATTTAAATTGGTTTGATGTTCTGAAACACACAAACATACAAAAAAATAGGAAATCAGGAAGGGGGCAAACACTTTTTTACATCACTGTAGGTCTATGTGAAATATTATATAAATATTTATTTCATGAATAAAGCAATTTTGTTGGTTGCTACAAGACGCACATCTGACTGAGAGTGGTAGTAATCAGTCAAAACTAATGCACATTAGAATGACTTCTGTCTACATATTTACGTACCCCTTCTGATAATATTTTGAAGGGTTCGAAGTCTATCAACAAAATGACAAGATATCTGACCGATCTGATTTAGGATTTTTACTACTGAGGCTGATCCATAGACGGCTACCCTTTCTCGGCATACAGAATGAGGTACTACGTATTCATCAATCAAAAACAAACTTTACAGCCTATGCGCATGCTAATATGGCTAGGTAACGTCAAATGACGACTTGCAAGGAAACCTAATAATTAATAATTCGACAAGGTCAGCCAAGTCTGCCAACAAAGTAACAGACCATTTTCTGGCAAAGGAGCAGAAGAGGGGCTTTATCTTCAAATGGACCGGTGAGTTTGGTGTTTCCTTAATGTTTTGGCTACCCAGGCATACTGTATACAAAAGAAATTTCATAAATGCTGGTTTTGTCATTTGTAGTTGCACTTGTGGGCCGTTAATTTGTATTTTGAAATCCAAACAGTAATTTAAAGTCAAGCCTAATTTGATGTGGTAAATTTATGATGCATTAACAAAATGTGTGTGAGTTCCAGAATGGGAGAGGATGGGGGAGTGGGAGTGTTGTGGTGTGTATCATAAATTCACCAGACATATCACTGAAAATACGATTGGAAGCCTAAACTGTTATACACATGCTAAACCTTTTGTAATTTATGGAAATTGACAATATTTATAGAAAATAAAGTTAGGTACAAGCCTGTACTGTTACAACCCTGTGTAGGGGAAAGCCATAACACTTAAGACGATGGTATGATAGTCCTGATAATGTTGTTGAAGGAAGCCAAAAATGCAATAGACAGCATTAAGAAGAAAAATGAAGATCAGTCAGATGAAACAGAGTCACTCATCAAGTAACTCAACTGCAATAAGTGGCGGAAAGTCATAGACAAAGACACAAGTAAGTTACACAAAAAAGTCTCTAAACACACCTACTTAGAACAACATCTCAATGATGCACTTCCGACCAGTGTTGCCAGATCTCATGAAAGAAACGGGCCCAAAAAAAACAACTTGGCTTTAAAAAGTCCAAAACAAGTGACCTACCACAATGTAAGAGACAGAAACCACTTGATCAGTTTATATAGTTTATGAATCTATTATGCATTTCATAAGCAGCCATTTCTGGGACTGTGGTAGTTACTTCAAGTTAAGTTACTTCACTCTGGACCAGAAGGTCTAGGGTTCAAATCCCATCTCTGCAAAGCTGCCACTGGTTTGGTCCTTGAGCAAGTCCCTTAACCCACAACTGCTTGAATTGTAAGACTATATCAGTTGTGAGTCACTCTGGATAAGGGCGTCTGCTGAATGACATATAACGTAAATCTATCTATCTATCTATCTATCTAATAAGCAGACTTGGCAAGTGTAACTTCTGCTCTTAATCTCCCACCTCTGCACATGAACCTGCAGCGCTGATTGGCTGCAGAGGTGATCATATTGATTGGCTGTACACGCTGCGATGTGCGGAGTTAAAATGTAGATGGTTATTTACATTTACATTTACATTTACAGCATTTAGCAGACGCTCTTATCCAGAGCGACTTACAAGATATACAATCTTACAATCCAAGCAATTGTGGGTTAAGGGTCTTGCTCAAGGACCCAACAGTGGCAGCTTGGCAGAGGTGGGATTTGAACCCTGGACCTTCTGGTCCATAGGCCAGTACCTTACCCGCTAGGCTACCACAGTCCCATTTACTATTACAATTTATTATATTTGTCAACACCTCAGTCGTTAAAGCAAATTTTCAACTAAGCTTAACAGTAGAATAATCAGATAAAGAATATAAACACGTTTCTGGCCATTCCAGTTCGATTCCATTGGTCTCTCTCATCGATCTGTGTTCAAAATCTTTATGTCAGCAGAATCACACGCTTAGGTCGTAAGCAATCTTTTCCCACTCCAGTGATGTTATTTTTGTGGTAAAAATGCTTTATGACTCGGAAAACTGCCTTGTTGAAGTCTGTGTTTATGTTCTATAGCACTGGCGGAGTCTATTGGGTATTCTATGCCTACTGGCATCTACCCAACTCAATTGCCCTGCACCTAACATCCACAAGTGCTTTGTAATCCTTAGAAGACATGTTCAGATAAAAGTACAGACAGCCTGTATGCAGCCCAAGAACACCTGAGGTGTACACATTTTAAATGTTTCTATATTAATTATCTCATGACACACATTCTAAAGAAAGAAAAAAAATGTTTTGGGGGTAGGGTATGCTCCATGGTAGATAGCCTCCAGTGCTAAAAAGCTATGACCTATATACACTGACTTAAGAATTAAGACTTACAATACTGTCTTAGTCTTACTGTCTAAAGTCTTAAACCACCATTATCTTAGACATACCATTGTTTAGCAATAGTATTATGGCCATGTACAGTGGGGCAAAAAAGTAGTTAGTCAGCCACTGATTGTATAAGTTCTCCTACTCTTCTGGATCATCCATATGCTCTCTGGCAAACTTCAGACAGGCCTGGACATGTACTGGCTTAAGCACAGGGACACGCCTGGCACTGCAGGATCTGAGTCCCTCTCAGAGTAGTGTGTTACTGATGGTAGCCTTTGTTACTTTGGTCCCAGCTCTCTGCAGGTCATTCATCAGGTCCCTCCGTGTAGTTCTGGGATATTTGCTCACCGTTCTCATGATCATTTTGACCCCACGGGATGAGACATTGCGTGGGGCCCCAGATCGAGGGAGATTATCAATGGTCTTGTATGTCTTCCATTTTATTACAATTGCTCCCACAGTTGATTTATTCACACCAACCTGCTTGGCTATTGTAGATTCACTCTTCCCAGCCTGGTGCGGGTCCTGGTGTCTTTCGACAGCTCTTTGGTCTTGAGTTTGGAGTCTGGGGTCTGACTGTTTGAGGCTGTGGACAGGTGTCTTTTATACAGATAACGAGGAGTCAAACAGGTGCCCATTAATACAGGTAACGAGTGGAGGACAGAAGAGCTTCCCTAAAGAAGAAGTTACAGGTCTGTGAGAGCCAAAATCTTGCTTGTTGTGTGGGTGACCAAATACTTATTTTCCACCATAATTTACAATTAAATTCTTTAAAAATCCTACAATGTGATTTCCTGGATTTTTTTTCTCATTTTGTCTCTCATAGTTGAAGTGTACCTATGATGAAAATTATAGACCTCTCTAATCTTTCTAAGTAGGAGAACTTGCACAATCAGTGGCCGACTAAATACTTTTTTGCCGCACTGTATAATTCATTCTCAGTCTCTTTATTAGAATACAATCAGAAAATAAAGGAAATTTGTATATGAAATTAAATACTGAAAAAAGAAAAAACAACTGCTACAGGCTATAGTGTCCTCCCCTTACACTTGAGCAATAGCAGAATCTGACAACTTCATTGGGATGCCAAGCTGACCCTTCTACAGTCCAAAGAACTTGATCAGGAATGGTCTGTTTGGATGGGTAGCATCCAAGAAACTGGGAACCAGGGAAGGTAAGGGAAGGGTGAAAAGGCTAAGATATGCTAAAGTTCACAAAGACCGGAATGAAGATCAGTGGAAATGCGTACTATGGAATGACAAATCCAAGTTTGAAATTTTTTGGTTCAATCATTGGCACTATGTAATGAGAAGTGAATTAAATTTCCTTAGCTGTTCAGAATTGGGTTTTAGTGATAATACTTTTCTTTCTTGTGTCAAAATGATAAGATACAATTACAAAAATGGCCGATACATATCACAGTACTTTTTAAGTGGGTACACTCAAATAGTTTTATACATAGGTATACTCTTAAATCACAAACACGGAATGACCATTTTATTAGAGACGCACATCTACTAGCACATCAGACTTCTTGTCTTTCAGAACTGCGACTTTTTGTTGTACCATAGATTCTACTAGATGTTTAAATCATTCTGCAGGAATATTGACTCGTGTAGACAGGATAGATTCTCACAGTTGGCGCAAATTAGATGGAGGTGCTATCATGCTCTGAAGAGCCCACTCTACCGTGTCCCAGAGATGCTTTATAGGATTAAGACCTGGAGACTGTAAAGGCCAAAGAAGCAAGGAAAACTCACTGTCATGTTCGTGAAACCAATCAGTGTTACGTGTCTAATTTCCATATAGGTAAGCTCTAATGGTAATAGTTTTTTATAGCATATATAGGCTTGCTCCAAACATCATCTCATTGTACTCGTACAATGACAAAAAGATGTCTTATCTTAGACGACATGTGTCTCTAATAAAGTGACCACTCAGAGTAGACAACGCCACTGTTCCACAGGCATTGTCAAATTGTTAAAAACATGAACTCATTTTCTTGGAGGTTGTCGTGGAGCTATACACTATATTGCCAAAAGTATTCACTCGTCTGCCTTCACACGCGTATGAACTTGAGTGACATCCCATTCTTAATCCATAGGGTTTAATATGATGTCTTCCCACCCAAGCTACAACAGCTTCAACTCTTCTGGGACGGCTTTCCACAAGGTTTAGAAGTGCGTTTAGTTGAATTTTTGACCATTCTTCCAGAAGGGCATTTGTGAGGTCAGGAACTGCTGGATGAGAAGGCCTGGTTCACAGTCTCCGCTCTTATTTAACCCAAAGGTGCTCTATCGGTGTGCAGGCCAGTCAAGTTCTTCCACACCAAACTCTCATCCATGTCTTTATGAACTTTGCTTTACGCACTGGTGTGCAGTCACGTTGAAACAGGAAGGGGCCATCCCCAAACTGTTCTCACAAAGTTGGAGCATGAAACTGTCCAATATCTTTTGGTGTGCTGAAGCATTAAAAGTTCCTTTCACTGGAACTCCTGAAAAACAACTCCATACCATAATACACCAAACTTTACACTTGGCACAGCGCAGTCAGACAAATATCGATCTCCTGGCAACTGCCAAACCCAGACTCGTCCATCAGATTGCCAGACAGAGAAGCGTGATACGTCACTCCAGAGAACACGTCTCCACTGCTCTAGAGTCCAGTGGCGACGTGCTTTACATGGAATGGGTTTCCACGGCCGAGGTTTTCCAACGTTTTGCATTGCGCTTGGTGATGTAAGGCTTGGATGCAGCTGCTAGGCCATGGAAACCCATTCCATGAAGCTCTCCATGCCTTCTTCTTGAGCTAATCTGAAGCCCACATGAAGTTTGGAGGTCTGTAGCGATCGACTCAGCAGGAAGTTGCGCCTCAGCATCCGCTCACCCCGCCCTGTCATTTTATGTAGCGTACCACTTCGCGGCTGTCTTGCTGCCGTTCCCAATCGCTCCCACTTTGTTATAATATCACTGACAAGTGACTGTGGAATATTTAGTAGTGAGGAAATTTCACAACTGGACTTGTTGCACAGCTGGCATCCTTCCACGGTACCGTGTCGTGAGCTCCTTTCACAAATGTCTGTAGTAGCAGTGTGCATGCCTAGGTGCTTGATTTTATACACCTGTGGCCGTGGAAGTGACTGGGACATCTGAATGCAATGATTTGGATGGGTGAGTGAATACTTTTGACAATACAGTGTATGCATAGTCTGTATTAATGTAAAATAAATGAATAACATTTATCAGTAAACATACGCCAATAAAAGTTAAGGTCAATGACTACAATTTGAAACATCACTATAGTATTTCAGCTCTGTACCATCAAGTTTACAGAAGTTATCCCCCGTCCTGTGCCAGCACACTCTATTAATTCCAGCTCCCCAGCACCTTCAGTGTCTGGAGTAAACAAGCCGTTTACTCCACTGCATTCCTATACCATTCCAATGATCTCTCCTTCAACTATTGGAATGACACGTGCAATAAAGCATGGCCTGGTATTCATTCGGGTTACAATTCTGAAGAGAATAACCTGTTGATCCCACCACTTCCACCTAAACACAGTGAGCACAATGGATCTAATCAAGTGCAGAGCAGCAGGGGAGGAACGGCCGCTGGCTCTGACTCACTCTGTTTATCCTGAAACGACATGCAGAAAAGTACACAGCTACTTTCTGATTAGAAGTTATATTGTCTAAAAACATTTTAATCAGCATGGCTTATGTCAAACTGCACAGCGCTGCACCAAACACCAGATTCAGCACTTGAATGTTCACTACTTAGCCGATGACATGGAACATTAATACTTCATGATCCTACATTTTTTCACTCTCTAAAACTATTCTTGCATAATTCTTGCATGACTTGCAAAGAGCAGCGGTCTAATGGTTAATACACTGGACCAGAAGGCTGAGGGTTCAGATCCCAGTAGTCCAAACTAAACCTTGAGCAAGACCCTTAATCATGATCTTCTCTCAATTATACAATGCTTTAACAAAAACATCCAAATAAATCCATGTATACGAATTAAAATATTTTCAAAAATCCTAAATAGTGGCATGAACACAACACCATACCAATACTGATTATATAAGCTACAGTGTTGGTTGACTCAATGATTAAGACTCTAATCTACAAGGCTACTCAGAAGGCTGTGAGCATGAAACAGTCTGAAACACAGTTTATCAAAACCAGGCAGACAAAGCAGACAAGGATGACACAGAAAGGGTAGTCAGATAACAGGCTAAAATTCCAGCAGGAAAAACAGTCCAAAACAGGCTGAAAAACCAGGGAGCGGGCAGACGCGTTGTTTGAGATAGAGAGATCGGAATAAATCGTGCATTAACACAAAATAAAGTGGAACTTCACAAAGAAACCAAGAACCTACAGGTCTTGAACAGAAGCACGAAGGGGCTTATACTGAAAGAGAGCTTCAGGTATTTAAAAGGCTGGCAAATCAGAGTGTGGGTAGGAGACGACTGGGGGTGTCCAAACCGGATGCCAGACAAGAAAACATGTGACTTGACAGTGATAGCATTAGTTAGCAAGAACAAAGATAATAATGCGGAATTACTTTAATGTCCTCTAATTCAGTGGATAGTTATCACTGAATTGTTATTGTAGTTAATTACGCTTTTCACACTCACATTTATTTAGCATTTATTAATTTAATTACTGTGCCACCACAATCCATTATAACACTGATAGCTCAGCATTAAAGTAGCTGCACACACTACACTTTTGTCTTGCTATCCTTGGGAGGATTTTCCATTGATGTGAATGACAACGAAGGATTCCTGTAGCAAATCAATGCTACACTTACACCTACCCCTACGTCTAACCTTAACCTCAGTAACCTAAAGCAAATCTTTTGTCTCTTTTAGTTTTTCAAATTAACGTTGGATTTTTTGTAAAAACGCAATTAAAGAAGTGAGGACCCACAAAATGGTCCTAGCAAGTGAAAATTGACAGGTTTTCCTAACATTGTACGGATGGTCCTCACAAGTATAGCAAGACAGGTATACATACACACACACACACACACACACACACACACACACACACACACACACACATGCATTTATCTTGCTTTCCTTGTGAGGATTTTCCATTGACATGAATGACAATGAAGGATTACTGAATAATGAACGAAAAATGGTCCTCAAGTAAAAATTGCTAGGTTTTCCTAACGTCGTAGGAATGTTGTGTTACTTGTGTGGTCTTCACAAGCACAGCAAGACAGATACACACACCTCTGCCAAACTGCCACTGTTGGGTCCTTAACCCACAATTGCTTGGATTTTAAGATTGTATCAATTGTAAGTCGCTCTGGATAAGGGCGTCTGCTAAATGCTGTAAATGTAAGAAATGTAAGGATTTCCAGTGACAAGAATGACAATGAAGGATTACTGTAGTGAATCAATGCTACACTTACACCTAGGGCTGCAACAACGAATCGATAAAATCAATGATAATCGATTATTAAAAGCGTCGACAACGAATTTCATTATCGATTCGTCGTGTCGCATGATTTATGTGTCCCCCGCCTTATCATATCCGCTTACGTTACTTGCGGCACTTGCGGTCAGCACTGGAAAAAAAACACGAGCGATTGAACGGAGCGAGGCGGAGCCGGCACGGACGCGGAATCATCAAAATAAGTTCGCGTTAAGGCTATGTCCACACGTACGCGGGTATTTTCTAAAACGGGGGGTTTCAAATTCGTTTATAAAAAACATCCCGTCCACATAAGCACTGTTTAAACAAAAAACTTTGCCCACCTGAAAACGCAAAAACGCACACAGTCGCTGTCCAGAGCAGTGCCAAACCAGCTGTCCTATATGCCGGCGAAGCAGCTCACTCAGCGACAACAGCAACGTCCTATGCATACGAACATTTCCTCGCCATTGTTCTTCAACAACCACTTCGTTTTGAAAGCTGTCCCACCAACGAGAGGTCCGACCGGGGCTCGTCCCAAACCGGCGACGCTGGGGGCGGACTGCTTCGTGGGTGTGATGGATATAGTAGTGACCTCCGTAGCGCATTCTGATGCCTCTGTTCTTCAGTGTAATGAAAAAGTAATAATTGTAAATTTATTTGTAGATTTGTAACAAGTTCGGTCAGCAGTGTTACAGCTGGCACTATTTTGGCTACGTCCGCTATTGCACAAAATCGCCTCATGTAAACAAAGGAGATAACGGCGCACAAATGACGTTACAAGAAACTCCGTTTTCCCAGTCCACACATCAACGCTGAAATGGAGTTTCTGAAAATCTTCACCCTGGAAGGAGTTTTGCAAAAAAAAAAGTCAGTTTTCGTGTGGACGAACGGTCAAAACGCATAGAAAAAGCTACATTTTTAAAAATACCCGTGTTCGTGTGGACAGGGCCATAGTCTCTAAAAAGAGAGCCAGCTTTAGCCAGAAGCATGTTGACATGATAACATTTTTGAATTGCAATGCAAAGTTCCTAAAGAAAGGGAGTGAATGAGTTTGTATGTAGTGTTTGCATCAGAGATGCACTTATTTTTCTTTATTATTTAATTTGTTATTTTAATTTATTAATGAATTTAATTTATTATTATTCATTTATTGTAAGCACTTATTTGTTTTGTTATTTAATGTTATATTTCTCAATAAAGACATGGAAAGTTTTTTTTTTTTAAATCCGATTCATCGATTAATCGAAAAAATAATCGACCGATTAATCGATTATTAAAATAATCGTTAGTTGCAGCCCTACTTACACCTGCCCCTAACTCTAACCTTAACCGCAGTAACCTAAAGCAAATCTTTTGTCTCTTTCAGTTTTTCAAATTAAAGTTGGCATTCTTGTGGAAAAGCAATTACAAAAGTGAGGACCCACAAAATGGTCCTCACAAGCGAAATTTGCCAGCTTTTCCTAACATCATAAGGATATTTGGTCCTCACAAGTATAGCAAAACAGGTGTATACACACACACACACACACACACACACACACACGCACACAGTGGTTTTGTCTATATCACGGTACATTAGCAGTAACACGACCAAAACATTCCTTAAACTGAGAAATGTCCTGGCTAATCAGGAACACAACTCATCCTAATCAATCACATATTGGGAATCACACACTCAGGCAGAAGAAGGCCAATTGTGCATGACAACATACATCTCCATGATGCACGCTGTTACATTTTGCATTGCAGTGGTGGAGGTCCTTGATGCACCATTACATTTTAAACACACTCAATTACCTTACATACACGCCATAGGTTCCTAATACTAAGTAGTTATAAACATTATTAATGTATTATACTGTGCTCATTTTTGTCCTATACCAAGACCACGGAGGCAAAGCAGTACTGGGCTACTGACCTGAAGATTGAAATCCCACCTCTGCCAAGCTGCCACTGCTGCGTCCTTGAGCAAAGCCATAAACCCAGAATTAACATGCAAATATACACACATGAAAATATTGGGACCAGTCACTGAACAAATGCTGAATACAAACTGATTATCTCCTTACAACTGATCATGGCATGGTCTGGAAAAAATTTGACGATAAATGAACAGCCGGTTCTCATTAGAGATGCACCGGCAGCGGCACAAACACAGCCACACATGAACAGCACAGTGCTTTTACTAGCATTAATTCAGAATTCAGTTCATGTGTGCACTTGCTTTAAACACGGCTCAGCCACTCGCTGTTTTGTTTACGAGACCCCTGCTGATGCACATTCATAACGAGGAAGTGTTATATTTCAATTGTGTTTTGAGTGCTACTTAGGCAAGTAAATAGTCTCTCTCTATATAGGGCATTACTAATGAGGGAGCAGGGAGAGTAGTGAGGGGCCAGAGATTTATTTCGGATACAGCCATGTCTGCAGCGTGGAAGCTCTTCAGAGTGTGCTGTTTGTAACACATGCATGGCGAAAAAAAGCCGGGAAGGAACAACAAAAAGTTCCCAACAAAGAATTGAATACGGCATTTAAAACAGCATCACCCTGCTGAAAAGCAAAGAGCTAAAGCTAGCGAGAGCAGGCACAAGCCAGCAACTCCTGCTATCATTCTTTAGCGGTGAAGTAGCTTCCATTAAAAGAAAAGTTGAACAAAAATGCTGTAATTTCTCTTTCTTAGACAGAAAGATAATCAGAATCGATCAAGAAAATTGCAATTGGTGCATCTCTAGTTCTCGCAGTTGATGTGTTTGATTGGTGAAACTGGCAGGTGTAAAGACCATAGTGACTTTGACGAGGGCCAAATTGTTATGGGTTAGAGTATCTCTGAAATGGCAAGTCTTGTGGGGCATTGCTGAATGCTGACCTACCAACAGTGGAGAGTCAAACCATAAACTGCCAATAGCGCATTTGGTACAAAATTTTCATCAATGCACAAACGCAACAAAGTCTATCCCACCTGGTTAAGCCGACAAAAGGACTATTGTTGCACTAATCACAATGTTTTAATGATGTTAAAGGAGGCATGTGTTACATACAGCGCAGCGCCCCCTGCTGAGTATGGGGAAACCACTGAGAATGTCAACCCCTTTCTACTGTAAAAGTGCCTACACTGGGCAAGCAAATCCTGGAAGGTCATATGGCCCATTGACTCCTGTTTGCTTTCATGTCACATGAACAGTCAGGTGTGTGTACACTTGGGGAAGTGATGGCACCAGGATGAACTGTGGGAAGAAGACTGCAGACAGAGTGTGATACTCTGCCTGTGGGCAATGTTTTTGCTGGGAAATCCTGCGTCAGAGTAATCATGTGGACTTCAATTTGACATGTGACACCTACACAAACATTCTTGCGAATCAGGTGGTCATGATGTTTTGGCTCATCTGTACTGGGTTGTCTGGGCCTCTGATTTATTATACTTTAAATATAAATAGAACTAACTGTGCAAACTACTTCATCATTTGACATTCACAGCATTTAGCAGACGCCCTTATCCAGAGTGACTTACAATTGATACAATCTTACAATCCAAGCAATTGTGGGTTAAGGGCCTTGCTCAAGGACCCAACAGTGGCAGCTTGGCAGCGTTGGGATTTGAACCCTGGACCTTCTGGTCCAGAGTCCAGTACCTTAACCGCTAGGCTACCACAGTCCCACATCATCACTTAATAACCATAACATGATTTTGTTGCCATATTACTTAAATCAATTGAAATGAAATGGAATAACATGACATGTTATGTGTCACACTGGATGGGATGCAGATGAAGCTAACAACAGGTTAACCGGTATCAAAGAACACACACAGGCAAAAGAGACCAAGGACATAACACAGAACAATAAATGTGACAGAAGCAAGACTATGGCTAAGCAGTCAGTACAAACAGACAGTGTTCTAGCACTTTACAGAACAGACGTTAACCCAAAGTGTTGTACATCAGGAACGTCCAAAGCCCTAGAGCCAAATTTGGTCTGTGGACAGATATTAATTGGCCCGCGGCATCACTCTTAAGTATACATTATTAGTAGGGATGCACCGATGCCAATTCTTTCCTTCCAATACCGATACCTGATGTTCAAGTATCTGCCTTAACTACACTATAGGTGCCTTTCTATCTTCATATTTATAGCATTCCACTTTTTGTAGACTGGCATACCTTTATTTTGGTAAAAGCAGCATTCTGTATCCCAAATAAGATATAATAAGCTTGAATAATAGTATTTACTGGTTGAGTTTGAAAAGTTTTAGACCCATGGAAAAAAATTTTGTCATAATGCAGTATCAACCTCAAGTAGCGAAGCTTAATCTTACTAAGCTTTTTAATTGTTGGTTATATTTACATTTGAGCCACCCCTCAAAATACTGGTGTTACAGATTTTGCTCGTCTCTGGCGAGAAATAATCCCACACAGCGGACATGCTGCTGGTTAATCTTCATCTAGTGGAGCACATGTCCATCAGTATCCTTCTTCATGGTATCGGTGCTCTCTATTTCTGAAACCAATACTGTGTGTGAGTGCAACACTAATTATTAGTTGCCCGCCAGGCACGTTGCAGTTTTTTCTTTCGGTCCACTTGAAGTCCAGACTGACTGATCACCACTTACACATCTTACGCATCACAACTACAGATGCTAAACCAGATCTAACGCATATTACGCAATCGAGGGTGCAACACTACTCCTTAAATTCATTTCTAGTGGGCTGTCTCATCTGGTAAGGTGTAGAATCTGTTTTGAACATTAAAACAAGGAATATTTGTACAAATGTGTATATGCATTTAGTTGGTTCTGTAACCTAACACTTTACTATAAGGCTACATGAGGTAGCATTAATTCATGCAGTGTTTCATGAGTGAGTAATCAGTAATTCATACACTAATACATCATGAGCCATCATGACTATGCATGAAGTGAGCATGTGTCATATATGAATTCTTGCAGTAATTAAGGTAGAAGGTGAATGTTACATCACTAAAGCATTACTTCTTCATGAGTTCATGATGTTTGTGCCACTGAAAGGAAAGTGTTACCGACTTAAGAAAGGAGACTTGCTTTGTTACTGACTTCCACAGGTCTGGAGATGCATAGCAACTGATTGGTGGAGTCCAAACTCTTTAGAGATGGTTTTGTAACCTTTTTCTGCCTGATGAGCATCAACAACTCTTTTTCTGAGGTCCTCAGAAATCTCCTTTGTTCGTGCCATGATACACTTCCACAAACGTGTTGTGAAGAGCAGACATTGATAGATCCCTGTTCTTTAAATAAAACAGGGTGCCCACTCACACCTGATTGTCATCCCATTGATTGAAAACACCTGACTCTAATTTCACCTTCAAATTAACTGCTAATCCTAGAGGTTCACATACTTTTGCCACTCACTAATATGTAATATTGGATCATTGTCCTCAATAAATAAATGACCAAGTATAATTTTTGTCTCATTTGTTTAACTGGTTTCTCTTCATCTACTTTTAGAACTTGTGTGAAAATCTGATGATGTTTTAGGTCATATTTATGCAGAAATATAGAACATTCTAAAGGGTTCACAAACTCTCAAGCACCACTGTATAAAATACAAGCTACATGAGAAATACTGAGGGAAGACACTTTTAAAGATGCAGTTTTAAACATAAATGTATTAAAGAAAATGTTAATTAGCCTAGCAAGTTGTGAAATTTTCTTTTGATACCATGCTAGTAGCCTAGCGTTTAAGGTACTGGACTATGAACCAAAAGGTCCAGGGTTCAAATCCCAGCTCTGCCAAGATGCCACTGTTGGGTCCTTGAGCAAGGCCCTTAACCCACAATTTCTTGGATTGTAAGACTGTATCAACTGGAAGTCGCTCTGGATAAGGGCATCTAAATGCTGCAAATGTAAATGTAAATGCTGCAGTTACAGCGTTAAAATGAAATTCAGACATTTGCATTTTTTCATATTTTGAATACAATGTTTTGAATCATTTATGAATAATACACCGGTATTTTGAGATGGTCTACTCTGGCCCTCTTTGAAAAAACGTTTGAACTTCATGACATTTACAACACCATACACATAGCATACAACATAGCAGTGTCAATATAAGAGAATAAAAATACGTAATTAGTAAGAACACACCACTATGCCAAACCGCCTCACAATAATACACGACGGTTCAATACCTAATACAACCACGGTCTGGCTTATTCAAATGATAATTCATAGAAATAAATTTTTAAACCTGCCTTGAAGGCCACAAGAGACGATGCTTCAGGAATTCATAATGGTAGGCTATTTCACAGAATAGAAGCATCAAACACCAAAAGCCCAATCCCCTTTAAGTTTAAGGTGAGCCATAGGAACTGCCAGCAAATTCTGCAACAATGATCTCAGCAATCGCTGATCCACAGAAGACGAGAGCAAGCAGGTAATTCACAAGGCGGCTCACCTTAAAAAGTACCTTAGACTGAATTCAAAACTGAACCGAATGCCAGCATAAGGAAGGGAGAACCTGGGACGAAATACTGTGACTGTGGTAGCCCAGCGGTTAAGGACCAGAAGGTCTAGGGTTCAAAGCCCATATCTTCCAAGCTGCCAATGTTGAGTCCTTAAGCATGGCCCTTAACCCACAATTGTAAGACTGTATAAATTGTAAGTAGCTCTGGATAAGGCCGTCTGTTAAATGACATAAATGTAAAATGTAAACGTAATACGTTCCCTCTTCTAAGTGCCTGTTAATATTCTTACTGCCACAATCTCAACCAGCTGCAACTGCTGTCAAAGAGAATGTTGATCCCAATATACCGCAAATTACATCAGTCAAGTCTACAGGAAACTAATGCATGAATAACCTTCTCCAGGTCTGAGAAACAGAGAACAGGTTCAAGCTGACAAGCTAAAAAGACAGGATAAACATACAGGCTGACAAGTTAAAAACATCAAAGGGCTAACAAAACAAGACAAACCCGGAGTAGAACAGCTAATGATGACAAGACCAGACAAGGAAGTCCAAACAACGAGAGGTATACACAGAAATGGGAAGCCAAGAACAGACAAGGTTCAGAGGGGAACTATGCAGGATGATAAGTGCCAAAAACAGCAGAGAAAGCCGCATCAGTCTGACATTATGGCCCCGTTTAAACTAGGTCGTTTCATGCAAGTAGAGTAGCAGGATAGTATTCGCATAGGGCTAAGCACCATAAGTGGTACCTTGGTACTCGTCGTTAATTCATTCCAGAAAGCTTGTCGAGAATCAAAAACAACGAGTACCAAGCAAATTTTTCCCATAAGGAATAATGTAAATTTAATTACAGAAAATCCACACTGTATAAGCATTATATGCATTAATGGAGCTGTAGTGTACAAGTGTTCCCTGATTTACGATGGAGATACAGTGGTGTTTGAAAGTAAGTGAACCTTTGCTTTCAGTATCTGGTGTGACCCCCCTGTGCAGCAATAACCGTAACTAAACGTTTCCTGTAACTGTTGATCAGTCCTGCACACCGGCTTGGAGGAATTTTAGCCCATTCCTCCGTACAGAACAGCTTCAGCTCTGGGATGTTGGTGGGTTTCCTCACATTAGCTGCTCACTTCAGGTCCTTCCACAAACATTTCGATTGGATTAAGGTTAGGACTTTGACTTTCTTGGCCATTCCAAAACATTAACTTTATTCTTCCTTTAACCATTCTTTGGTAGAACGAACTTTGTGGTCTTAGGGTCGTTGTCTTGCTGCATGACCCACCTTCTCTTGAGATTCAGTTCATGGACAGATGTCCTGATATTTTCCTTTTAGAATTCTCTGATATAATTCAGAATTCATTGTTCCATCAGTGATGGCAAGCTGTCCTGGCCCCAGATGCAGCAAAACAGGCACAAAACCATGACACTACCCCACCATGTTTCAACCAGATGGGATAAGGTTCTTATGCTGGAATGCAGTGTTTTCCTTCTCCAAACATAACGCTTTACTTTTAAACCAAAAAATTCTATTTTGGTCTCATCCGTCCACAAAACATTCTTCAAATAGCCTTCTGGCTTGTCCACGTGATCTTTAGCAAACTGCAGACGAGCAGCAATGTTTCTTCTTGGAGAGCAGTGGCTTTCTCCTTGCAAACCCTGCCATGCCACACCATTGTTGTTCAGTGTTCTTCTGATGGTGGACTCATGAACATTAACATTAGTCATGTGAGAGAGGCCCTTCAGTTGCTTAGAAGTTACCCCGGGGGTCCTTTGTGACCTCACCAACTATTACAACAACTACAACATACACGCCTTGCTCTTGGAGTGATCTTTGTTGGTCGACCACTCCTGGGGAGGGTTAACAATGATCTTGAATTTCCTCCATTTGTACACAATCTGTCTGACTGTGGATTGGTGGAGTCCAAAACTCTTTAGAGATGGTTTTGTAACCTTTTCCAGCCTGATGAGCATCAGCAACTCTTTTCCTGAGGTTCTCAGAAATCTCCTTTGTTCGTGCCATGATACACTTCCACAGACGTGTTGTGAAGAGCAGACTTTGATAGATTCCTGTTTCTTTAAATAAAAACAGGGTGCCAACTCACACCTGATTGTCATCCCATTGATTGAAAAAACACCTGACTATTTCCATTTGTCAACCTTCAAATTAACTGCTAATCCTAGAGGTTCACATACTTTTGCCACTCACTAATATGTAATACTGGATCATTTTCCTCAATAAATAAATGACCCAAGTATAATATTTTTGTCTCATTTGTTTAACTGGGTTCTCTTCATCTACTTTTAGGACTTGTGTGAAAATCTGATGATGTTTTAGGTCATATTTATGCAGAAATATAGAACATTCTAAAGGGTTCACAAACTTTCAAGCACCACTGTACATGAGTAACGCACAAAACAAATGCTTCTCTTTTGCTTCTCTCTTTTTGCACAGATGAAGATGTTATTCAGATATTCAGAGATGTTCTTCCACAGCGGAACAGGTTTAGAAGGCACTGATGTGCTCAGTTGGATGATGTGTGAAAGCTATCATCGAAAAACGTCCTCAACAGGTCTTTGGCACGGTGCAATAGAATGACTGCATAGACTTGTTCATCCAAATGAGCCAAACAAATTAATGTATTCAGACGAGGGCCTATTAGCAAGATAGAGATCATTTCATCTTTATGTAACAGAACAAGGCTTTGGTTCATTACTGCGGCGGAATGAGTGAGACTTCATAATTGAATCACACCGGTCCACTGACCATGTTCGATGACTAAAAAGAGAATGTGAAATCGACTTTTCAGAACCCCGACCCACACTTACGACAGTTTATATTCAGAGAAAAAAGTGGTTTAATAAAGAATATCAGGAGGTCTGATACTTACAGTCATATTCTTAGTACTTTGTGAACAGTATACTATTAGGATGAATAATTGAGTAATAAGAAAGAAGGTTAGGACGTGAAACAGTGTCCCTTCTACATCATCACACACATTACATTTGACACATAGTTACATAAACCTGAATTTATATAGCAGCTCCTGTGGTTCGGCAGTAAGAGCCAGCTGCTGGAAACAGCAGTTCCTGAGAACCTGGCTCAAACCCTTGCAAAGGGAAGGTCAGGCGATGCGCTTACAGAACCTACGAAGCATTGGAGACCTGTCCAGGGTAGAGATTCAATTCTCTTGGCCGATTCCAATTTGCGAGTTTTAAATATATGACCTGCTAATTCCGATGTTCTTTCTATCTAAGAATTATAAATGACAGCATTCAGAAACAATTTTTAAAAAAATATAGCAGTCACTGTCACTATGTGACTTGTACTTGTAGCTCTCAAACACAGCAAGCTTGCTCAATTCGTACTTTATTACCAGCCTTAAGAGCCTTTTACCAGAACAAGAGTACAAAGACACTGAATTGCAACTCACCCCACTCAGGTCGCATATACACCAAGACGGCAAGTCACCACTGAATTCCAGGATAGGCTCCGGACTCCCTTGTAACCCTCTCCAGTATAAGCAGGGGGTAAAATAAGATGCTCGGGATTTACAGAAACCTATCTCCTGCCTAGAGGGGGAAATTTCACGCATTTCAACTCAGAAGCCAAAACACTCTGAACTTTAATTTCTCCAGACCAACCCTCTGATTGCAGAAATGTTGAATACACACTTTCTCCGTTTTATGAGGACACGTGGGAATCTCATGTTTCAGAAAGCTCATGTCTCGAGGTGCTTTCAGATAGGCAGCGTTTGATAACAGCAGATCAGATGACTAGTCCTAACCACACAGATCAACATCAGGTCGATGCTGATGTCATGTCGAATATGGCCCTTTCAAATGGTGGATCATTTTTGGGATGCAGTCCTGCTCTGCCCACAGTGCAATCACCCACCATCTGCTGGAAAGGGGTCAGAGTTACCGAAGAAACATCTTGAATTTGGAGTGATTACAGCAAGAGATGCTGGCTCCGTAACAAACATCACTGACCTCATTTCACATCTGTGATATAACTCCCTCTGCTTACTCTTTGTGTAACACAGAGCTTCTTATGAAACTTTCTTCTTGAAACTGTACTTGATGAAATAATTATCACGAACAAGATATTCAAACAGAATACACAATGGCTAATTATGTATACATCATAACACTAACTAAACTAGTGCCTGTGGGTTATATCCAGGGACGGTAAATTAAGATAGCAGCTTAATTAGAAAACATACCATAGCTGTAAATTTAAAAATACAAATAATATACATAGTGCTGGGCTGTATGCCGGTTCTTATGGTATCTAGACGTTAACTTCCTCTACTGTATGGATTTTTCATATACAGTGGTACCTCGGTTGTCTGCACATTTTGACTGAAATAATGTGTCTCGGTTCTCGTCGTTTGCCTTGCATAAGCTTGTATGAGTCAAGCCACGCAACTTGTTTCAGTCAAAACGTGATTCGTGATTCATGATTCATGGTTCAGTACACAGTGAGTCAGTGATTCAGGTTCACAATAGCCCTTGCTCAGAAAAATTCTGTGCTGTGTTTATCTTGTTTTCTACAGTACTGTACTGTATCCTTAGTGCAAATAAGTTCCCATGGGTCCTAAAAAGGTTAGTTTATAACAGCCAACCGAAAGCAAAACAAGAATTGAATGCTCCACAATGAATACAGGCTGCAGTTAGCTCCAGTAATAATCCAGGTCAAAGCAATGATTAAAACATTAGATTTGAAGCATACTGGGGCTAAAATACGTGAACCAAAAAAAGGTATATCTCTTTAATACGGTGCAGTTTGCAGAAACTGTTTCCATTCTGCAGCTGTTTCAAGATATATTGTTGGCTGATTCCCTCATATATTGTGTACTTTTGTGGGGTGAAGTAAACCCTAGCGTAATCAAAGTCTTCATTATATACAGTGGTGCTTGAAAGTTTGTTAGCCAATATTTTCTATATTTCTGCATAAATATGACCTAAAACATCATCAGATTTCAGAAGATTTTAGAAAGAAAACCCAGTTAAACAAATGAGACAGAAATATTATACTTGAGGAAAATGATCCAATATTACATATTAATGAGTGGCAAAAGTATGTGAACCTTTGCTTTCAGTATCTGGTGTGACCCCCCTGTGCAGCAATAACTGCAGCTAAACGTTTCCTGTAACTGTTGATCAGTCCTGCACACCGGCTTGGAAAAATTTTAGCCCATTCCTCCGAACAGAACAGCTTAAACTCTGGGATGTTGGTGGGTTTCCTCACATTATCTGTTCGCTTCAGGTCCTTCCACAACATTTTGATTGGATTATGGTTAGGACTTTGACTTGGCCATTCCAAAACATGAACTTTATTCTTCTTTAACCATTCTTTGGTAGAACGGCTTGTGTGCTTAGGGTCGTTGTCTTGTTGCATGACCCACCTTCTCTTGAGATTCAGTTCATGGACAGATGTCCTGACAGTTTCCTTTAGAATTCTCTGATATAATTCAGAGTTCATTGTTCCATCAATGATGGCAAGCCGTCCTGGCCCAGATGCAGCAAAACAGGCACAAACCATGAAACTACCACCACCATGTTTCACAGATGGGATAAGGTTCTTATGCTGGAATGCAGTGTTCAGTGTTTTCCTTTCTCCAAACATAACCCTGTTCTTTTAATCCAAAAAGTTCTATTTTGGTTTCATCTGTCCACAAAACATTCTTCCAATAGCCTTCTGGATTGTCCACGTGATCTTTAGCAAACTGCAGACGAGCAGCAATGTTCTTCTTGGAGAGCAGTGGCTTTCTCCTTAGAACCCTGCCATGCACACCATTGTTGTTCAGTGTTCTTCTGATGGTGGACTCATGAACATTAACATTAGTCAATGTGAGAGAGGCCTTCAGTTGCTTAGAAATTACCCTGAGGTGCTTTGTGACCTCACCAACTATTACACGCCTTGCTCTTGGAGTGATCTTTGTTGGTCGACCACTCCTGGGGGGGAACAATGGTCTTGAATTTCCTCCATTTGTACACAATCTGTCTGACTGTGGATTGGTGGAGTCCAAACTCTTTAGAGATGGTTTTGTAACCTTTTCCAGCCTGATGAGCATCAATAACTCTTTTTCTGAGGTCCTCAGAAATCGCCTTTCTTTGTGCCATGATACACTTCCACAGACGTGGTGTGAAGATCAGACTTTGATAGATCTCTGTTCTTTAAATGAAACAGGGTGCTCTTTAAATGAAACATATGTACTCTTGACAGTAGAATAAGCCACAAACCTATATAAAAGTCTAGTCATGCAAAAAAAACCTGTAAGAATCATTTTAAAAAACTGGTCATTGTAAATGAATCTCTAGGTACATGGAGAAAGCTATTTGTATTCAGAGTTGCGATCTGTAGCTCATCTACTAGGCTTTATGTATTTCTTTCCACGTTTCAACCTTGTCAGAGAACAAGAGAACACAGAGGGTCGGCATAAGTGTGCACTGGACAGGACACCAAACCACTGTAGGGCCAGCAGGGGTTGCTGTTGCAGTACTGAGGGATGACCCCCTGACCAGCCTTCCTCCCTCAGATACAGCCAGTGGTGTTTGCACGTCGTGCCTGACCTGGCTGGAAGACACCATCAGGACTCAAACTTGGACCCCTGTGGTATCATGAACTGCCCTCCCGCCATGCGAATGACCCCTACACCAAGGCTGGATGGCCGTAGAGCAGCAAGTGCTTCCATACAACTTGCAGGAGTCGAATACTTAATTTCACCAGCAGGTGAGAATTACCCTCATCATGCCTCCAACAACTGACAGGGGCCACTCCTGCAGCAGAAAGATGAACCCCCGCCAAGGAATCATCTGTAATTCCTCCACATGGTGTTTAAGTTTGGACTCTGGCTGGGCCACTTGAGAAATAGCCAGAGCCTATTTTATTTAATATTTTATTTATGTGTTAATATTTACTTAGTTTTTTAACTAGTACTACAGACTTATTTGACCACCCAAGGAGGATGGGTCTCTTTTTGAGTCTTGGTCCTCACCAGGTTTCTTCCTTATAACGTTTAGGGAGTTTTTCCTTTCCACTGTCACCCTAGGCTTGCTCAATGTGGAATTGGCCTTAGATATTAGAAGATAATCTAAAATTGTAAAGAGACAATGCTCCATTGTAAAACACGCTATCGAAATAAATCTGTCTCAACTTTCATAAATGATTGGGTTATCTTTGTGCTTGTTGCCGTTAGCTTACAACTTAAAGTCTGTGGACTCTTTTCTTCAAGCACTTCTTTGTATTAGGGTTGCAATTCTGACCCGTCTTCTCCCTGTCCCTGCAGATAAAATGCATCCTCATGGCATGATGCTGTCACCACCATGTTCCACATACCTCATTGTATGGATAGTATTAGCCAAGTGATGAGCAGTGTTTGGAGCTCTGACCAAAGAGTTAATTTTTTTTCATCTCACGCTCTTTTAGATGCCTTTTGGCAAAATCCAAGCAGGATTTAATATGCCTTGTACTCAGGAGATGCTTCAACCAGCCACTCTACCATAATCTGACTGAGTGCTGCTGAGATGGATGTCCTTCTGGCAGGTTTTCCTATGTCTATAGCTGTGTTAGGGTTTAGTACCCCCTCCCCAATGGCCTGAACTCACATTGCAATTAAACATTCTGGGCCCAAGCATGCTGAGATCATCATGATGCTAGTTTCTGTGGAGAAGACGTCATTCTTGCACAGCTTCATGGTTGTACGTATTGGGGCTTTTTTGGAGTTGCTTTAAGTGTGCTGACACACACCCCTCTCATACGTTTTAGAATAGATTTATTGATTATGCAATGCAGCGATTTTCTTAGAGTGACTACTGTGTTCTACATTACTAGGAACAGTTTCTTAGTTGGGTTGAACTCTGGAAAGAGCACTGGTGGTTCTATACTTCTTCCATTTTATGGTTTTTGCTACCTCAATTTTATCACAGTGGTCTACCGAGAGCTTCTTGGACCTCCTGGTCCTGGAATGCATTGTCTCAAGGCTAATTAATCCAAACAGGCTGCTCCTGACCTCACTTTGGCTTGTCACAGCAAAGGGCCTTAATGCATATGGAAATTAGAGACAGGGCCATAGTCTCTAAAAAGAGAGCCAGCTTTAGCCTGGAGCATGTTGACATGATAACATTTTTGGATTGCAATGCAAAGTTCCTAAAGAAAGAAAGTGAATGAGTTTGTATGTAGTGTTTGCATCAGAGATGCACTTATTTTTCTTTATTATTTAATTTGTTATTTTAATTTATTAATGAATTTAATTTATTATTATTCATTTATTGTAAGCACTTATTTGCTCTGTTATTTAATGTTATATTTCTGAATAAAGACATGGAAAGTTTTTTTTTTTAAATCCGATTCATCGATTAATCGAAAAAATAATCGGCCGATTAATCGATTATTAAAATAATCGTTAGTTGCAGCCCTAGTGCAAACGTTACATAAATGTGTCAGAGATACTGCTGAAAACACGAGTGGAACGCTACCATCCACACTGCATCCTTAATCCCACCGCATTTTTAGTTCATGGAAATTAACACCTAAGAAAATGATATGATGGACCTGATACTTTTGTTTGACAGAAGCCAAAAATGCATTGAAAGACAGTATTACAAACAACACGGAAGATCAGCCAGATGAATCCGAGACTCAATGAGTGAATATGAACCACTTTATATAGTTACAGCTGAGAGCGAATATGCAGGTTGTGAGGGAACAAACAAAGCAGTACTACTTATAATAGGACAGGCACATACACTTACAAATACTATTTATAGCTTGTTACTGTTACGAGCTGCAGCCAGGACCTTGTACTTTTGCCGTGGGCAACTCGAACTACATCGCCCACAATTCCTTGGGGAAAGCAAGATGGCCACGGCCGCACCTGGGCCTTGTTTACTGATTATGGGCCAACCGAGTACAACCGGGAAGAGCTCTTCATAAGGGCCGCACTTCTCAGTGCTGTTGCGGTAGTATTGTCTATCTCTGTTCCCGAGCGATTTGT
Organism: Ancistrus triradiatus; assembly: GCA_025084515.1. Taxonomy (NCBI): domain Eukaryota; kingdom Metazoa; phylum Chordata; class Actinopteri; order Siluriformes; family Loricariidae; genus Ancistrus; species Ancistrus triradiatus. The sequence goes on along the minus strand of JAJAGP010000063.1, from coordinate 147,919 downwards.
GGGTTTCTGCTCTCTTCCTACCTGGATCCCCTTAGAGCGGCTCACTCCGCCAGATTACCCCCTATTGCGGCCCTATCCACTGGATATCCTCCTTTACGGACTACCTCTCACTGGACTTCCTGGACTTTCGCCTTACAGGTTCACCTATTCGGGTATGTGCGCGGCTGCGCCCGCTGTTATGTGTATTTTGCGGCGCCGCCCACTTGTGTTTAGTTCAGGCCAGCTTATTTGTTGTTGCCGTGCACGTGGCTCTACGCTAGCTTACTGCTAACACTCGTTAGCTTCTCGTTTGCTTCCGCGACTCGAAGTTAGACGGTAGCTCTCGTTATTTTCGTGGTTGTTTTCACGCCAAGCTCCCTGTCTCTCAGTTCGCTGTGTTTACCTTTTTTGTGGTTATTTATTCCCTTTCTTGCATTTCGGGGTTTCTTTAGTTAATAAGTATTTGTGTCTGAACTGGAATCTGCACTGTCGTCTGCCTCCCTTCCCTTCCTACCCGCCAGACGTAGCAGAATACTGCCGCCATATTATGCAGACGGTGGATTCCAGCCCCTCGCCGAGCATTCCGGACCGGTTCGGAGGAGATCCGAATCGGTGCCGGGAGTTTATCGCCCAAAGCAGGGCTTATTTGAATAACTTTCCCTCTTGCCCGGACTCCACGCGGTTTGCCTTTGTGGCTTCCCGCTTCACTGATGAGGCTTTGCTGTGGGCAGCAGATAACTGGCCGTTATCAAAGTCTGGGAGCTTTGAACATTTCCTGTGGGAACTTGAGGCCGAGTTCAACTAGCGCTGCCCAGCTCCATACTTGAGCCCGCCGCGCCCTTTAGCTCCGTACCTGAGCAAGTTCGCTCCATATTCGAGCCTTTTGAGCACCGGTTGTTGCCGTCAACTCCCGCATCACGGACATTCGCGGCAACTCCCGCACCACAGACATTCATGCCAACGCTTGCACCATGGACATTTGCACCTACCCCGGCACCACAGACATCCGCCCAGAGGCCATCGGCGCCCGTGCCAGCGTAGGTGACGCCAGCGCCAGGGACGTCAGCGTCTGTCCCAGCGAAAAGACCATCACTTAGGACGTCAGAACTCATGCCAGCGCCAAGAACGTCCTGAAGCAGCAAAACTACCCCAGACCATCACACTACCACCACCAAAATTTTACTGTTGCTATAATGTTCTTTTTCTGAAATACAGATGTAATGGGACACACACCTTCTTGGGGATCATCAAGATGTGTTCTGGAAAAATTGAGACAAGCTTTAATGTTATTTTTGCTCAGCAGTGGTTTTCGTCTTGGAACTCTGCCATGCAGGCCATTTTTGCCCAGTCTATTTCTTATGGTGGAGGCAAGAACACTGACCTTAACTGAGGCAAGTGAGACCTGCAGTTCTTTGGATGTTGTTGTGGGGTCTTTTGTGACTATCCTATTGAATCCTATTGAGATGCTGTGGCATGATCTTAAAAAGGCCGTTCATGCTCGAAAACCCTCCAATGTGGCTGAATTACAACAATTCTGCAAAGATGAGTGGGAAAAAAACTCCTCCACAACGCTGTAAACGACTCATTGCAAGTTATCGCAAATGCTTGGTTGCAGTTGTTGCTGCTAAGGGTGGCCCAACCAGTTATTAGGTGTAGGGGGCAATCACTTTTTCACACAGGGCCAGGTTTGGATTTTTTTCTCCCTTAATAATAAACACCATCATTTAAAAACTGCATTTTGTGTTTACTTGTGTTGTCTTTGACTAATATTTAAATTGGTTTGATGTTCCGATTCACTTAAGTGTCACAAAGATGCAAAGAAAATAGGAAATCAGGAAGGAGACAAACACTTTTTCACACCACTGTATAAGCAAAAATGCGTATTTCTGGAGATCTTCGTTTAATCCGTCATCCTACACATCTGTTTTTTTGGTACATTTCTTACCACAGCTGACAATTACATATACTGTATGCTTAGGGGGGAAAATAATCAGCGAACTTCCTGCAAAATTGCTGACTATACCTTTAATACCACACAGGATTGCTTTGCTGAACCAGGCCCAGACGTTATGTCAGCTCGTTTTCAGAAAAAAAAGCAACCACATTTAACATCATCAACATGGAAAAACTGCCTCTCATATCAAATATGCTTTGGGGAACAGTTCTAGATCCTAATGACGATGTTCGTAATGTGGAGCGAGGCAGTCGAGCCTGGAGCAGTTTAACGCCACAAAAAAAGGCCATTCCAGGAATCCTTTGTGCATTTAATCTTTCTGCTATAAGATTCTTCATAAACAAGGCCCGAGTTGCACAACCTATTTGAGCTGAATTAATGTCAGGGAAGTTTGTCTTATTGCAATACAGATTAACAAATGAGCCGGCAGAGGTTTCTGTTGCAGTGCCTACTTGGGAACAAGCCGGGATATGCGAATTTAAGAATTTATCTTATGAAGAACAATGTACAGGCATATATTATGTGCTTTATTAGGTACACCTGTTTGACTGCTCATTAACGCAATTATCCAAACAGCCAATCAAATCCATCGAAAAAGAGAAAATATCCAGTGAGAGCAGTTATCTGGGCGAAAATGCCTTTCTGATGCCAGAAGTCTGAGGAGACTGGCCAGACTGGTCCGAGCTGATAGAAAGGCAACAGTAAGTCAAATAATCGTTACAACCAAGGTATACAGAAGAGCATTTCGGAATGCACAAGAAGCAGATGGGCTACAGCAGCAGAAGACCACACCGGGTGGTAGGGTTGGATATTGGAAAGGACTTCATGATACGATACATGGGTCACGATACGATTATCTCGCGATACATTGCGAAATGATACATGACCAAAATCTGTGAGGAATATTTCCAGCACCTTGCTGAATCTAAGCCATGAAGAATTAAGGCAGTTCCAAAGGCTAAAAGGGTCAAACCCTAGTAGCAAATTGTACCTAATAAAGTTGCCGCTGAGTGTATATGAATAAAGGATTTTCGTTTAAGGCCAGATCACTATCAATAGTCAGTACCAGACCATTATAAGATACTGTAAAACACTTTCTTTTCCTAATTGGTTATTTTCCTCGAATACGTCGCACAGTCAAAATGACTAAAAAGCATGAGCCACGGGTGCTTGTGGTGCGTTGAGACAAGCCAAACATGTAATGATCCCTGCAGCTTTACCCATTTCAGCGAATGAAAACACAATAAAAACAAATCAGAGTGTTGTCAAAATGATTAATCAATGCATACAGAGCAGCAGAGCAACCTGTCGGCTCCGCAAACACAGTTTCAAGAGGTGTTCAGCGTTTAACTGGCACGGTATGATGAGCTTATTTACTTTGTATTAGGAGGGGTCAATCAAAACGCCTCCCAAATCTGTTCACGTATAATTGAAGAGTACGACAAGGTCGCTGACTTTGGTAGAAGAAAAAGCTCAGCAGCAGAGGGTTCAAAGAAGAAAAGGGCTTTTCAGCATTAGCTGCTGAACTGTGTGCGGGATTCTTTTCATGTCATATCAACAAACCGGGCATTAAGAGCGGGGGAAAAAAGCGCTAACTGAGGACGTAAAAAACTCTTGAGTGCTTGCTTTGCCTTCATTCAGCAGATTAGCGTCCAGCTGAGTGACGCGACGGCACCATAGCATATGTGCAGGTCCCTCCGCTTGCTTGTGCAATAAAGTGAGTGAAATTTTGCATGCCAGTTTTGGCTTTGACTGCTGACGTGAACGAAACGCCCCTTAGCGCGCGACAAACGCTCAAATCCGCAGCCTCAACATTCAAGTGCCAAGCGTCACAAATACATGCCCATCAAACTGAATGATGACCTTCACAAGAGAGGGCAAGTGGTGCATTACAAGACACAAGGAGAACTTTTGGGGGGGGTTCTTTATATTTTAAGCCCACTTTCCCTGGACAGGACAGCAGTGTATCGCAGGATAAGCAAGGCTCAACGTTGCAGCACTAAGGGCTCCAGCCTTCCCCCTTCAGAAACAGCCATTTGTGCCTGTATATGATGCATGACTCAGCCGGAAGGAACCGTCAGACGCAGAGTCGAGTCACCATGATGGTGGGCTAGAATATTAGACCTCTGCACCACTCAAACGCCTCTAGGGAACATAAATTTGATACGTCTGCAAATATGTATGCATATAGCATACTGGATGGGTTAAGGGCCTCGCTCAGGGGGAGAACTGCAGCTTGCCGTATCTGAACTTTCAACCTTCAAAGTCAAGTCCAATTCATTTATATAGTGCTTGTAGAACACAGCACTGTCTCAAAGCAGCTTCTAGGCCCTCTGTCCCAATTAAGCAAGTCTACGTCGACTAGCAGTGGCAAGGACAAAACCTTGGTGAGGACCATTAGTTGTGCAGAAGCTTAGGCACTGAGCCAGCACTGAGTGTGTTTACATGCACTTAAAAATGCGATAACTGCAGAAAATCAGATTTTGTGAGTAATCTGATCAATGAGTTTACCTGCACTCGAGTAATCAGATAATGGGAAACCTCAGGGTTTACATGACTTGGGTAATAATCAGAATTCTACTAGTGATGCACGATATATCGGTGGCCGATATATTATTTGCCGATATATGGATTTTTTTTTTCAGTTATCGGCATCGGTCCGATATTAGAATTTAAGCCAATATTGTAACCAATATTTATTATATACTTACATATGAACATTTTTTCTTTTGCCTGTTACTCATAAAGCAAAATATCTGATGTTGAGTTTATAGTTATATATTCAGTTACCTTTTTAAAGGACAGTTAGAAATAAAATGGAATTAAACCATTTTTCCTATTGTTTACAGCAATCGTCAGGTCTGATTTACCCGTTTTATTGCTTATTATTATTTTATTTTATTGCTAAAATGAATTACTATTCCAGTTTTTAAGAACAGTTCATATATAGATTGCAACGTGAACTTTTTAAAAATGGTGATAGCTTAAATTATCGGTTTTTAACATCGGTATTGGCCACAATAATGTGCTAAACATCGGTTATGATATCGGCCAAAGAAATTCAACATGGGTGCATCCCTAATTTCTGCTTTGCGACCAGCCAGGAATTTCACAGAAAGATGGGACGTAAACTTCAAACTTTCATAAATAAATAATGACATTTTAATTTCCTCAAGCATATACTGGGTTCCAGGATCTCCCCAAATGTGTCCGCGAGCCGTTCCACAGATGCTGCATTTCAGTTCCCGGGTTGCCAGATCCCACCAGAGACTAGGGTCTATGGAAACAAGCCTGAAAAAGCTGAGTCACTTAAAATAACAGGACCTGGCAACCATGTTTGATTCTGCTAGCTGCTTCTGGGCTACATTTGCGTGCATGCTCAGGCTGAGAAAACGAATTGAAACCAGAGTGAGGGTATACATGCACCCATTACTCAGCTAAAACCCCGCTCTCTTTATCGGATTACTTAATCTGATTTCTAGGGTTTAATCTGATCTGAGAATTGGGAGAATGCTGTTTACATGACCACTTTAATAATCAGATAACTGTGAAAATCCAATTATGACTGGATAATTGTTAAGCTCACTTTCAATCGCTGTCACACTAATTCTGCCCCATTCAGCAGACAGTATAATGATGGACATCCAAAGCTTTCTCAATTTCTCCATATAGTTGTGGTCTTTCTAATTCACATCATGAGAGTTGGATGAAAAATTGAAACACACAGGAGTAACGTTATTGCTTAATCACAATATCACCCAAATGCAATAAACCATGACGAACAGTTGGGCAGTCATGATGATATGAAGACGTCTTACTGACATTGCAGACCTATTACCAAGCTTTGCGCTTGTTGAAAGAACTGCCCTTTTCAAACTTGTCCTGTTGATTGCAATCAGTCAGGCCCCCCGTACTCATGTGAGCAGCCTATAATCATCACACCAACAACAAGCAATAGCTGTCACACTAATAGTCCTTCTACGCAATGGGCCAGCATTTGCAGCCAAGAAGTATTTTGGACCAAATTGGTTTCTATGACATCCTGCAATTGGGCCTAGACTTCCGATTATCAGTCCTACTGAGTGGTCAGTGTCCTCTCACGTTTGCTTTCCGCTGAATAACTTTACATGAAATTAAGAAAAGAATCAGTTTCCTAGGCAAATCAAGCACTTTAGATGTAAATAGGACACGCTCAGGGTGATACCAACAGTGCCAGAATGCATAAATATGTGCCCTGTTTGAATAAGAGAGAAGATGAAAAAAATAAGAAGTTTTAACTTGGGCAGTTTAAAACAGTTCCTCCACTTCACCAAAATATAGATAACATTTTATCAGCTCTCAGCAGTGCTGTGAAGGTATCTTGAGTATGGGGTAATAAAATTTTAAGCAGCAAATTCGTTTTTTACCATTTATTTGCTGTTTTAAAATAAACAAATCGGCTTGGGTGACCTAGAGTCCCTTCCCGCCTGGTCAGGCATCACATGCAAATGCAGGTGACAAAACACTGTCTGCCAGCCCTGTGATGGACTCGTGTCCCACACAGGACACCCTTACACCTGAGCCTGTTCTCTGGGGATACAGATAAATAAATAAAATTTGATTCAAACTTCAAAGTTCTGGAATCAATTAAGTTTGAATTCCAAGGTTCCACTGAACCTGCTTGCTTGATAAATATAACAGGAATTGTGGTGTCACATAAAAGACGGTTTGTCATTCAATAAATTTATTTGTGTGTCGTTGGGATAGGGAGAAGGAAAGAGAGAGAGAGAGAGAGAGAGAGAGAGAGAGAGGAAGGTCCGAGTGAATCAATGCTGAATGCAGCTTTACAGTGAAATAAGACAGAAATAGAAAATCAATATGTCGGAGTCAGTGTTGATATTAAATAAATCAATGTATGAGAAACACTGCAGCATTTTGGCAGTTTAGACAATACCTGTACACTACATTATCCCATGTAGCATTACTAAGTACAGTATGTAATATGGCATTCAGACGACGTTCAGATCACATAACACGCAATTTCACAGAATGTATTGTGGATGTTTGTGGGCGAAGCTTATCTGTATTGACAGAAGCAGATGATTTACGACTGTCAGCTTCTTTCATTAAATCACAAATTCATATTCTGAGAAACAGGCTGAACTATCACATTTTATAACTTAACAAGCCTGTATGTCCTAAAAGATACAGTGGTGCTTGAAAGTTTGTGAACCCTTTAGAATTTTCTAGATTTCTGCATAAATATGACCTAAAACATCATCAGATTTTCACACAAGTCCTAAAAGTAAATAAAGAGAACCCAGTTACACAAATGAGACAAAAATATTATACTTGGTCATTATTTATTGAGGAAAATGATCCAATAATACATATTAGTGAGTGGCAAAAGTATGTGAACCTTTGCTTTCAGTATCTGGTGTGACCCCCCTGTGCAGCAATAACTGCAACTAAACGTTCCTGTAACTGTTGATCAGTCCTGCACACCGGCTTGGAGGAATTTTAGCCCATTTAGATGTTGGTGGGTTTCCTCACATTAGCTGCTCGCTTCAGGTCCTTCCACAACATTTCAATTGGATTAAGGTCAGAACTTGACCATGACTTGGCCATTCCAAAACATGAACTTTATTCTTCTTTAACCATTCTTTGGTAGAACGGCTTGTGCGCTTAGGGTCGTTGTCTTGCTGCATGACCCACCTTCTCTTGAGATTCAGTTCATGGACAGATGTCCTGACATTTTCCTGTAGAATTCTCTGAAATAATTCAGAATTCATTGTTCCATCAATGATGGCAAGCCATCCTGGCCCAGATGCAGCAAAACAGACCCAAACCATGATACTACCACCACCATGTTTCACAGATGGGATAAGGTTCTTATGCTGG